>CM035424.1:23649442-23679442 GCA_020310875.1 Ceratopteris richardii | reverse complement strand
ACGCAAAAGGGTAGTACAACAAGCATGCGAAGGCATCTGAAATGAATAAGTAGCTCCATCCTGTGCTAGTGGGCGGGTGTAAGATGTGATACATAGGTGGAGGTGGAGTCAGGGCCACCCTGATGGCTGCAGCGGGATCAGCCATCATCTGGGATCGTCTCTCCTCCATGGCGCGATGGTCACGAGCCTAGATCTCCGCAATTTGGTGTCGGTGAAGTCTCGTGGCCCCATATCCTATAGCACGTGGTCGTCTCCTAGCTCGAGAGGTCTGAGCCTGCTGAAGAGTCACCCCTCTTGGTGTGTGAGCTAAGGGGGGGAGGGCTGCTGCACGTCGTGGAATAAAGAAGTCAGTGAGCTGACTCTATCTCCCTCCTGTATGGGCTGCTACAGTAGGCTGGAGTAGGGAATCTCTGTGACTCTGTATCTCTAGTAAGAATCGCCCGAGCTGTCACTGTTCTTTAGAGTCCATGATCTCTCGGAGGGTGGGCTGCCCTGTAAACAGAGTCTCGTATCTGCCTCTGATGTCATCATATGCGCTACATCTGCATACAAAGTGCTCCTCATCCTCCATCTCTACTCTGCATACCCTGCATATCTTCTACTCTTTGGGAATGTCTGCGGCTCAGCTCGTCTCAATCTCTAGTCGGTGTGATGAGACTCTCAACTGGCCAATCGCTACCCTCAAGCTATGAGGCATGTAAGTATCCATGTAGCGTGGTCACCGGATGAAACCATCCGCTAGTATCTCTAAGAACTGGTCTCGGTAGTGCGATAGTTTCGATCCCATGTGTGGTGTGTGCCATGTTTGACTAATGTAGAGGTGCCAGAGATCCTGTCTGAGCACAACATTCCTCTCACGATGGGAGAGGATGTGAGGTGAGTCTGGGTCATATTGAGAAGGCGGCAATCTATCCATATCAAGTCCATGACTATCAAACTAGACTCTAACCTGAGTGTACCAAGCTCTCTCATATCCTGACTCTGATGTCTGTATAGATGCCTCAAAAGCTTTGTGTGTGAGTCTGTCTGTAGGGAGCTCCCTCATCCTCTGAATAAAGTAGACAGTATGGGATAGTGCATCTACTACCATGGGTGGTGTAGGTAGCTTCACCCTGAAGATGTCATGTGGCACCGACTGCTTCCCGCGAAATAGTCGCGAGATCATACGTACCTTATATGTATGTATATATGTATGCGTGTATGTATGCATGTGTGTAATATATATATATTACATATGACATATCGCATATATAATTTTAATTCATAATGTATGTGTGTATATTTATTTATGTGTGTAAAAGGATGCACTTCATCATATATTCACTATAGGAAGCTTAGGGTACCAAAATATTAAAAAAAAGAACCCAAAAAAAAAAAAATCACGTTGGCAAGCAACGTCTAGGCCCAAACGTTGCTAATGCATTAGAAATGCGTTGCCTTGGACGTTGCTAAAACGTTGCTAACAACCATGGCTTGCAGATAGTAAGAAGTTCTTCTCAGAGGGACTCATTTTCCTTCCCCAAGGCTTCTACCTTGGCTTCGAGGGCGACGACTCTGCGGGTGACCCCGTTAAGTCCAAAATCCCCTTCTTTCTTATGTTTCGCTATCAACTATGGGAGGGTATGCTCTAAAGTGACCAGTTTAGGGGTTAGAGCTAGGGTTAGGGTTAGGGTTTGAGTTTTTGGCTAGGGTTAGGGTTTCAAGCTAAGTTTCAACTAGGGTTAGGGTTTCAGTTTTGGGAAGGTCATAGATAGAGGAGAGTTCAGACAGGTCACTGTATTCGCTTGAACTTGAGTACTCATAGCTTTTTGCTTTTGATGGGCATAACACCTTCCCTGCTCAGCTAACTGTGGGACTTCTTCAGCTCGGTGGTCCTCAGCTCAGTTGCCCCTCTGCTCAGCTTCCCCGAAACCCTAACTGCAACTCTGAATGAAACCATCCGTTGTCAAAGTCAGGAAGTGCTCTTTGTAGTGTTGCCTCTTTGTGGGAAGAGGCTCCTGTGGTGCTATCCATGTCTCCCTGACGTGTATCTATAGCAAGTCCTGACGGATGATCCTATTCCTCTCCGAACGAGAGAGGGTAATGTAGGGGGAAGAGAGGTCATACTGAAAAGGGGGGAGATCGGTAATGCTCATGCCATGGTCTGCTAACCGTCGATAGGTCTGTGCATACCATACTCTCTCATGCCCTGTCTCTACCAAATGGCTAGAGCTCTCAAATGCAAGCCTTGTGAGTCGGCTTGTGGGGAGCTCTCTGACTCTCAGAATAAAGGTCACCATCTGAAAGAGGGCCTCCACTAGCATCGGTGGTGTGCCAAGCTCAGCTCATATAATGTCATGTGGAACGGAGGGCTTGCTGCGGAGCAAGCGTGAGATCATAGTGAGATCATGGTGACCTGGGGCCTCTCAATCCGCGTCCACATCGCCTCCATGATCCCTAGTGCCCATACTGCCGCTGCGTACATCAATGCGGGTGTCACTAGAGTATCAAAGAGCCACCCCTTAGTTCGGGGCTCCTGAAAATGCGCCGAAGCATCTCTCCAATCCTGCATGTGCCGCATAGCCTCGCATCAATCTATCTCTCGCTGCCTGTGCCATGGAGAATACCCCTGTGCTGCCCGAGAAGGTGACACCTAAGTAGACGTAGGAGTCCACTACCTCTATCTGTCCTCCCGCTGCGGTGAAAGAGGCGCGATGGCGTACTGTCCTGGAGGTATGGAAGATCATGACCTTGGTCTTGCCAAGGTTCACTGTGAGTCCTCTCTCCATGCAGAAGGTATCGAGCGCCTGTAAATGTGACTGCAGCCCCTCCTGCGACTCTGAAAGCAGGACAATGTCATCAGCATATAATAGGAAGTGTACTGGTGTACCTCCGAGGTCTCCTCCTAGCCCTCCTGCTCGCTGTATATACTCCGAGATCTCGTCGATGTAGAGACCGAAGAGAGTGGGTGAGAGAGGGCCCTGTCTCTGCCAAATGGCTAGAGCTCTCAAATGCAAGCATGGTGAGTCGGTTTGTGGGGAGCTCTCTGACTCTCAGAATAAAGGTCACCATCTGAAAGAGGGCCTCCACTAGCATCGGTGGTGTGCCAAGCTCATCTCGTATAATGTCATGTGGAACGGAGGGCTTGCTGCGGAGCAAGCGTGAGATCATAGTGAGATCATGGTGACCTGGGGCCTCTCAATCCGCGTCCACATCGCCTCCATGATCCCTAGTGCCCATACTGCCGCTGCGTACATCAACGCGGGTGTCACTAGAGTATCAAAGAGCCACCCCCTCCCGCTGTGGTGAAAGAGGCGCGATGGCGTACTGTCCTGGAGGTATGGAAGATCATGACCTTGGTCTTGCCAAGGTTCACTATGAGTCCTCTCTCCATGCAGAAGGTATCGAGCGCCTGTAAATGTGACTGCAGCCCCTCCTGCGACTCTGAAAGCAGGACAATGTCATCAGCATATAATAGGAAGTGTACTGGCGTACCTTCGAGGTCTCCTCCTAGCCCTCCTGCTCGTTGTATATACTCCGAGATCTCGTCGATGTAGAGACCGAAGAGAGTGGGTGAGAGAGGGCGACCTTGTTTCACACCAATGGTGCTAACAAGGCTTTCTGATGGGCCGCTGGGCAGCGCACCCTGCCTGTGACTTGTGCATACAAAGCATGCATGGCCCATAGCATGTCTGATGGTAGCTGTAACTCCTGAGTCTCCGTAGTAATCTCTCTCGAGGGACCATGTCGAAGGCTTTGCGGAAATCCACAAAGCAACAATATAGTCTCCGCTTCCTCGCCTTCGCGCTCTCAATCAAGCAACGGAGTACGAAGATGTGGTCGATGGTGGAGAAAGTGCGGCGGAAGCTTGCTTGGCCGGGTGCTCTAATCCCAGCTTCCTCAGCGTGTGTACGGAGCTTTGCCTCTAGTTAATACCCCATAGATCTTTGCGAGGATGTGGCCTATCCTAATAATCCTGTAGTTCCCTGGGTCCATCATATCGCCGGACTTATGGATAGGTGCAATGGTATGCATAGAGAGAGAGAGAGAGAGAGAGAGAGAGAGAGAGAGAGAGAGAGAGAGAGAGAGAGAGAGAGAGAGAGAGAGAGAGAGAGAGAGAGAGAGAGAGAGAGAGAGAGAGAGAGAGAGAGAGAGAGACTTTTTAACGTCTATTAGAGGCCAAAATCGGCCTATGAGACAAAACATATACATCAGTATGATCCAATCCACTGTGATCCAAAACGAAAATAAAGTGTGAGTACTACAAACGGGTATAAAAGGAGGGATAGTAGCTGGCATCAAGGGTGTGGGGTGCTATGGGTATGCACTCTATATGCTCAATGGGTGAGATACAAACATGGTATGCATAGGGAGGGGAGGCTCGATGGTGTCACAACCCCCTAAATGCCTGGAGTGGGTGTAGGATATAATGCATCGGTGGGTAAGGCATCATGGCGATCCTCAAAATGCTCTGGGCGTCCAAATCGATAGGGGTGCGCTGCTGACGTCTCTGTATCTCCATGTCATGGCGTGCGTGAATCGCCTGAATCGCTCTCTGATGTGGACGAGCTCTCCAGACAGGGGGTCTCGGTCGTCGACGTTGTCATCTAAGCTCCTCTGCTCTGTGTAATGTGACACCCCGCATCGAGCTGGGCCCTCTGAGTGTATGTGGGTCTGAAAAAATCTGTAATATGAGTCTGAGGGGGGGGGGGCAGGTGTATCTCCATCTGTTGCTGGAGGAGTGATGCGCGGTGGTGCTGGAGCTCTACTAGGAAACGACCTAGAGGGCGCTGGTCCTCTGTCCCCAATAAAGCCCTGATCTCTCTAGGCCCCTTGAAGAGCTTTGGGTAGCGGTCTCTGATGTCCTCATATGCCTGGCATCTACATGTGTAGTGCTCCTCGTCCTCCACCTCCTCTCTACATATCCTGCATAATCGCTCATCCCTGGGGGTATGTGTGGCTCGCCCAATCTCAATCTCGAGCTGGTGTGATGATACTCTGAGCTGCCCAATGGCCACTCTCTCAGCTGGTGCCATATATGTATCCATGTATCGTGGTCTCTGAATGAAACCATCCGCTGTCACAGTCAGGAAGTGCTCTCTGTAGTGTTGCCTCTTTGTGGGAAGAGGCTCTCGTGGTGCTATCCATGTCTCCCTGACGTGTATCTGTAGTAGGTCCTGACGGATGATCCTATTCCTCTCCGAACGAGAGAGGGTAATGTGGGGGGAAGAGAGGTTATACTGAAAAGGGGGGAGATCCGTAATGCTCATGCCATGGTCTGCTAACCATCGGTAAGTCTGTGCATACCATACTCTCTCATGCCCTGTCTCTGCCAAATGTCTAGAGCTCTCAAATGCAAGCCTGGTGAGTCGGCTAGTGGGGAGCTCACTGACTCTCGGAATAAAGGTCACCAACTGGAAGAGGGCCTCCACTAGCATCGGTGGTGTGCCAAGCTCAGCTCGTATAATGTCATGTGGAACGGAGGGCTTGCTGCACAGCAAGCGTGATATCATGGTGATCTGGGGCCTCTCAATCTGTGTCCACATCGCCTCTGTGATCCCTGGTGCCCATACTGCTGCTGCGTACATCAATGCGGGTGTCACTAGAGTGTCAAAGAGCCACCCCTTAGTCCGGGGCTCCTGAAAATGTGTCTGAAAGGAGCGTCTCTCCAATCCTGCAAGTGCTGCGTAACCTCGCGTCAATCTATCTCTCGCAGCCTGTGCCATGGAGAATACCCCTGTGCTGCCCGAGAAGGTGATACCTAGGTAGACGTAGGAGTCCACTACCTCTATCTGTCCTCCAGCTGCTGTGAAAGAGGCGCGATGGCGTACTGTCCTGGAGGTATGGAAGATCATGACCTTGGTCTTGCCAAGGTTCACTGTGAGTCCTCTCTCCATGCAAAAGGTATCGAGCGCCTGTAAATGTGACTGCAACCCCTCCTGTGACTCTGAGAGCAGGACAATGTCATCAGCGTACCTCCGATGTCTCCTCCTCTCCCTCCTTCTCGCTGTATATACTCCGTGATCTCGTCGATGTAGAGACCGAAGAGAGTGGGTGAGAGGGGGCAACCTTGTTTCACACCAATGGTGCTAACAAGGCTGTCTGATAGACCGCCGGGGCAGCGTACCCTGCCTGTGACTCGTGCATACAAAGCGTGGATGGCCCATAGCATGTCTGATGGAAGCTGTAACTCTTGGAGCCTCCGTAGTAGTCTCTCTCGAGGGACCATGTCGAAGGCTTTGCGGAAATCCACAAAGCAACAGTATAGTCTCTGCTTCCTCGCCTTCGCGCTCTCAATCAAGCAACGAAGCACGAAGATGTGGTCGATGGTGGAGAAAGTGCGGCGGAAGCCTGCCTGGCCGGGTGTTCTGATCCCCGCTGCCTCAGCGTGTGTACTGAGCTCTGCCTCTAGTACTGCCCCATAGATCTTGGCCAGGATATGGCCTATCATAATAGTCATGTAGTTCCCTGGGTCCATCATATCACCGGACTTATGGATAGGCGTAATGGTATGCATAGTCCATGAGTCGGGTAATCCCTCAACCAAAGCACGGTTGAAGAGATGGGCGATCAAGTGGGAAAGTACATCTGCTGCGTATATAAACTGCTCTCCCTGTAGCCCCGTGTGGTCTGCTGAACGGCCATGCTGTAGCCTATGGATGGCCTGTCGTACCATGCCTGCTGTGAAGAGGGTGGATATCACCGGATGCGGTGTGGAAGGAATCGGTAATGGTGGCTGTCCTCGGACGTCATATAACCTCTGGGCGTAGGTGTGCCAAGTCGAAGGATCGGCTATGGGTGTAGGTGGACGTGGCTCACGTAGTGCCCTCCACTCGGTGGCACAATCCCTACTCATGAGAAGGTCGATCAACTCTGCCTCCTGTCGCTCCTCGAAAGCTCGCCGCTTCCGGCGTGTGAGGGCTCGCATCTGTCGTCGTGCCTCCCTCTCTGTGATGGATCCCAAGATACTCTGTGCTCTGAGATGTCGGTATAGTCGCCTACACTCCTCATCGTACCATCTATTCTGGGGTGTATGCCCCAGCCGTGTCGGATGTGCAGTGCTGTGGGTGGTGTATGGGAAGCTGAGAGTAGCAGATGTATGGAGGATCGAGGAGAAGTGGGCGGTGAGGGTGTCCAAGGAGGCAGAGGGATCAAGGGAGTAGATGCGCTCTCGAACATGGGAGCTATAGATATGTGCTAGCTCATGTCTAAAGTGAATGGTGGCATGGGCTCGTGGTTGTGTGGTGACGGGGTGGGGTATGCATGGTGAGCCGCGAATGGATAGGGCAAGATATGCGTGATCAGCTCCAATCGGTAAGGGTGGGATAGTGAATGAGGTGATCAGATGTGTCGCCTCCGGGGGTCCGATAACATAGTCTACCACACTGCCCCCCTGTGGTGTCGTGGGTGGAATGCAGGTGAGACCGCGCGAGGTGGGCCAGCTCCCCATCCCATTATATATAACGAGACGGTGTGCTTCTCCCATATGGAGTAAGTGTCGGCCATATAAGGTGGGTGTGGCAGTGTCGGCTGAGGCTCTGAGTGTAGGCATGTCCTCTATGGTACGAAGCATCTCAGGGTCGTCAAGGTCGTAGATATCACACTGGTGGCTCTGAGTGCGGGCATTGAAGTCTCCTACAAGGAAGACTTCACCCATCCCGGTATACTCCATAATCGTGTCACTGAGGCAGTCATATGGCGATGTGGTGTCTGGTCCCTCCCCTCCTGATGGCTGCTCAGGGGAATGTGTGAAGCGTGAACCAATGGGTGCAATATAGCATACGGCGAAGTACGCTGCTCTCTCCTCTGATAGCTGCAAGCGTATCCACATGAAACGTGCCTCTGGGTCTCTGGCTACCACCTGTACCCTGTGCTGTAACGACTGTCTATAGAGCACGGCTACTCCTCCTCATCCTCGTGTGGTGTGCTGTCTCATATGACGGCGGTGAGCTGACTCCCACATATAGCCCTCAATCCTCGATAGGCTCCTCCCCGGGCTCTCGTGTGTCTCTGTCAAGAAGATAATGTCTCTGCCCTCCATCACCTCCTCGAGTCGCCCTGGATGTGTCCATAAAGATCCATTGCAGTTCCAGACTGCAATGTGCACCTCCTGCTGTGCTGTCTCATAGGCCGCGAATCCCTAGTCAATGGGCCGTCCATCAATGATGATCCGACCGTCTCTGTAGAGGGCACGATGTCCCTCCCGTCTTGCCTGGAGGACACGTGGCATGCATGCCCGTCTGTGTTCTACCTGCATCCGTGTGAGGTCGTCATCCAAATAGATGGGGGTGCCCGGTGTAGTGCGTAGTACCGCCCGTCATCTGAGAAAGTCTCTCCTCCTTGCCTCATCTGAGAACTGAAGGATAAGTGCTCTGCTCCGTGTGGTGTCCCGTCCTGCTCTCCATACTCTAGTGAAAGGAAGAGGCTCATCCGCGCGGTATCCAAGTAATGTGCACAAGCGACGCCCGTCCAGCTCTGGTGAACCGTCTGTCTCTGTGAGGCCGGAGACGCGAACATTGAGCCTGCGGGCCTGTCGCATCCGCTCCTCCTCAATGGTGGTATGCACTATGTGGATCTCCTCATGGTGGTGGTTCTTCTTTGCCTCCTGTCGAAGGTTCTTTTTGACAACCTCGACCCATCCATCTTTCTTAGTCTCAAGCTCGTTCTGCACCACCTCCATACACTCCTTGATGGTCACCCGAATGTCCTCTAGATGTGGAGCGATCTCCCCCTCCTCGTGCATGCTGTCCAATTTCGTTTTCATATCAGTAAGCGCATTGTGCAACTCCTCCAGGTCCCGTGAGTGCTGCTTGCGGGTAGCGAGAAGCTCTTCCCGAAGGGATTCGTTTTCCTTCTCCAAGGTTGTCACCTTGGTTTCGAGGGCGACAACTCTACGGGTAACCCCGTTCAGTGCAGAATCTCTTTCTTTCTTGTGTTTTCCTATCAACTCTCGGAGGGCATGCTCTAAGGTGGCCAACTGTTCGTCCAGCTTGGGAGCCATGAGAGAGAGAGGGAGAGAGAAAGAGAAGAGGGTAGATGGTTGTGGCTGTTTGCACAGCAGGTTACAATTGCCAAACCCTAAATCAGGGCTTTGAAACCCTAAAATCAGAGTCTTCAAACCCTAAAATTAGTGCTGCATCTAAAAATAGAGAGAGATTCAAACTCATTGCTGAGAGGGGAAGGCTGCAGAACCCTAACCCTAAAAGCAGAGTTTCGAAACCCTAAAAATCCAAGTTTGTGCCTCCTTCAAAACAAGCTGTCCACATTCAAAACCCTAGAAATCAGAGCTGCGCCTCTTCAGAACTTAAAAACAGAGCCTTGCCTCTTCAAAACCTTAAAAATCAGAGCTACGCCATCTTCGAAACCCTAAAATCAGAGCAGCCAAAACCCTAAAATCACAGCAATTGCCAGCTCAGAACCCTAAAAACACAGCTGCGCCAACTTCGAGACCCTAAAATCAGAGCAGCCGCCAGCGTCAGAACCCTAAAATCAGAGCTGCGTCAACTTCGAAACCCTAAAATCACAGAGAGAGGTGGCGGACAGGGCGACGGGCAGCAGAGAGGTGGCGGACGGGCAGCAGAGAGGTGGCGGACGGGCAGCAGAGAGGTGGCGGACAGGGCAGCACAGAGAGAGAGAGAGAGAGAGAGAGAGAGAGAGAGAGAGAGAGAGAGAGAGAGAGAGAGAGAGAGAGAGAGAGAGAGAGAGAGAGAGAGAGAGAGAGAGAGAGAGAGAGAGAGAGAGAGAGAGAGAGAGAGAGAGAGAGAGAGAGAGAGAGAGAGAGTATAATTATATCAATGTCTATGAAGATCCAAAGCGGGCTGGAGGTCAAAAGCATACAACCATATGAGAGAGAGAGGGGGGGGGGGGGGAGGGAGGGAGGGAGGGAGGGAGGGGGGGGGGGGGGGGGGGGAGGGAGGGAGGGAGGGGGGGGGGGGAGGGGGGGGAGGGGGGAGGGGGAGAGAGGGGAGGGGGGGGGGTGAGAGAGAGAGAGAGAGAGGAGAGAGAGGAGAGAGAGAGAGAGAGAGAGAGAGAGAGAGAGAGAGAGAGAGAGAGAGAGAGAGAGAGAGAGAGAGAGAGAGAGAGAGAGAGAGAGAGAGAGAGAGAGAGAGAGAGAGAGAGAGAGAGAGAGAGAGAGAGAGAGAGAGAGAGAGAGAGAGAGAGAGAGAGAGAGAGAGAGAGAGAGAGAGAGAGAGAGAGAGAGAGAGAGAGAGAGAGAGAGAGAGAGAGAGAGAGAGAGAGAGAGAGAGAGTTTACGTTGCAATGTCGGCAACATGTGTTCCCATCACAAAAACATAGCAAACAACTAAGAGTGTATCTCACATTTCTTGTATATAAGTCTATAGATTGAGCACAATAAGTAACACTGGAGTGAGTATTGGGAACATCAAGAACATATACTGCCATGGTCTACCACATGATTGCTAAATTTAGCAAGCCAGCCACAAGTTTGTGCCATGCTTTATACAAGTAGTAATCTTATTTTGCAAATCCATTCACTGATCATTGGATCATGTAACATCAGATTTCAAGCAGTGTTGTTGGCCCTCTATGTAAGAAGAATCTTAATCAATGCCAGACCATTTGTCTCTCTGTATTATTAAGAAGAAAAAGGTTAAGAGGGCTGTTCATTGTTATGAAGTCTTTATGTGTGTATTACTTAGTGTTGTATGTGTGCGTGCAAGCCAATCCATATAGAGGTTTTCAAACTAAAGCTATATGTAAGTGTCTTTTCTCATGCTGATACCTAAGGCGGTAAAGCAACTACGTACTATGGGCCAATCAGCTAAAAAGAGGTGTAGAGAACGAGAATTTTAAAAATGATATATCTTCAAGATCTTTTTTTTTTCTAATTATTTCATGAATTCCAACAAAGTGGACACCCAGAACACATAAGAACACTCTGTTGCTAATTTGGGCTTCAAGATTTTGCGGGGTTTGGAAGATGAAGGCAAAGAGGGAGAGGGAAGGTGGGGAGGAAGTAATTGAGGGGGAGGGATAAGGAGAGGGAAAAGGCAGGTCTTCAAGAAGAGGGAAGATTTTTCAATTCTTTCTTCAATTAATTATTATATTTTGCTTTTGCAGAATATAAATGATAAGTTTGATGCTTTTGAGAAAGCTAGTTTACGAGCCTTGAAACTGTTTGCTCTTGGTGTATTCCTGCAAGGTCAGTACCCCGATATATATATATATATATATATATATATATATATATATATATATATATATATATATATATATATATATATATATATATATATATATATATATATATATATATATATATATATTTGTATATATGTGTGTGTGTGTGTATGTATGCATGTATGTGTGTATGTATGTATGTATGTATGTATGTATGTGCGAATGTGTGTGTGTGTGCGTATATATGTGTGTGTGTGCGTATATGTGTGTGTGTATGTATGTATGTATGTATGTATGTGTGTATGTACGTGATATATATATATATATATATATATATATATATATATATATATATATATATATATATATATGTATGTGTGTGTGTGTGTGTGTACATACACACACACACACATATGTATGTATGTATATATGTATCTATGTATGTATGTATGTATGTATGTATGCATGCATGTATGTATATACTATATATATATATGATGAAGTTTAATATTTATATTTTAGTCAATGATATTCTGTTTGTTTTTGCAGGAGGTTACTTTCATGGATCGAATGATTTGAGCTTTGGTGTTGACATGAAGCATCTTCGTATAATGGGAATCTTGCAGGTTCTCTATGTTAGATCATCTATTCTTGTCTACCAATTGCTGCGGCTCTTGTAAATAACCTTGTTCGTTGTTCACTTTTTAGAAAGAAAAAAGTGTAGGTTCTTTTCTCATACCAGTAAATAAAAGAAAAACAAAATGGAAAAAAGAGACAAGTTACTTTACAAGATAATATTGGTGCTAAGAACTGCTCATTATCAGCATGCTAGATATTAATTCAGTGGATGTTCTCTCATCTGTTCATAGAAATAATATCAAAGTTAAGCAAAAGATTCTTCATCAGTACAGCAAGACTGAGGTGGCCGGCTTCACAAGTTACTTACAATCTCCATATAAGTCAAAGCACAAATGTAATCTGTTCAATTGCCCCATTTACAACTGCCAGAAAAAGTTTTAATCTTTGAGTCCTTTTGAGCAAATCTATTATACTACGTCCGAATTTCCAGAGATTATTTATAATCCTTTTAGTGTGATCCTCTGATTTGGGCATATAATGCAGAAAATTTCTATATGAAGAGTGCCACCACTCATAAATAAGAGTGATTCTAAAAGCAACCTTGAAAGAGAGAAACAAGATGAAAACTAGACATGGATAGACAAAGAATACATATACAAGAATTAAATCTACAAACAAATAAAGTACATGTACAAGCAGTCAGTATACATACATTCCAAAAGTGTACATACAGATTACAAATGTTTAAACAACAAAGGACACTGAAGGACTGGCTTACAGCATTCCATCTGCAATTATTAAGGGAGGTAGTCATCACAACATAAGACTAGAGCACCAGTTCAGTCAAGTGAAATTCTCTACCTGCCTTCTTTGCATAAGAATATTCAAACAACTCTGCGACAAAGAGAACTACTCTAGGTCCATACTTATTAAAACACTCTTTAAGTTGTTAACACAACAAGTATGTTTATCTCTTAGAGGACAGCTGTTTGCTGAAACCAAACCCAAGCACGTGGGTCATCAACATTTGTGGGCCATTAATGTAGGCTTTTATGTGTGGATGGGACTTCAAACATGAATCAATATCATACTGGACCCTTTATGTGAAAACTTATATAGAGTTTGGACTCCCTGGTTGAGAATTCACTCTGATTACATACCATCTGGCTTCACCATTGAAAATCAACATCAGTCACTTTATTATGCTTTATGTGTGGAGGAATATTGATTCATTCATTTTGGTGCTTCAGCATGTTTTGGCCCCTGCATTCAATCATTCAGATAGAAAGCCATGTAAAGTTCAGACAATGATTCACTTTGACTGTGGACCTTTACCCTCAAAAATAATAATGTGATTCTATATTAGGAATGCTTTCTAAGTCAGAATCTGTTTCTGGGTATGAATTCAAAGTTTTTGAGGTGCAATTTTTTTATTTAAATTATTTATGACTTCATAAGAAAATGGATTTAGGATCGAATCTCATGCAAGATGTTTGGTTTTTGTCATAATGTGGCCAAAATATAAAATGAATGAAATGAAAATGAAAATGAAATATATTAACGTCTGCTAAGAGCCAAATTGACGCATGAAACCAATCATACAAATATAAAAGTTGTTAACTCTGTCATCAGTAAAAGAGATGAAAGATAACATAGAATGAAAGTGGCATGTGCTAAATACATCACGATCAGGATAACCATAAACAATAGCAGGATGGGGAGAGTAAAACCATATGCTATAGGGATATAATCATGGTATGTGCACGGGGAGTCTTCGATCCATCCTAGGCCAGGATATGTAGTAAGGGGTATGTGTGATAGCTCTGAAGGTATCTTGTGGTCTGATCCCCCGGATCTCAGACTCATGATGTCTGACATGGGATGTTTGGTCCTCTACGGACTTGATGTAGCTCTTTCAGCTGGTTCTCTGGGGGGATTGATTGTATTTTCCCCGACTTTGGGAGAAATGTGTGAAAGTAAGCTGGCATAATGTGCCTCTTGCTTGGTGGGGGTCCCATAGGCTGATGTCCCTATGTCTCTGAATCTCAAACAATGTACCTGACCTCTTATGCTTAGATGCATAATGTGCTGACTCCTGAGTAGGTAGGACACCGAGGGCGGTGCACCAAGAATATCACGGTATCTCTCTGGTATCTTTGAATATGCTGGCGTGTGCAAGTAAAATGTTTCCCACACCTTGATCTCTGTGAAACATACTCTACACAGTCTCTGCTCAGTGGTGATCCCCTCAGCCCTATCTCTCTCAATCTCCAGCTGATGTGAGGAGACCTTAAGCTGACCGATGGCAACTCTCATGGCATGCGGTAGTCTGGTAGACCATAGGAATGTATCCATTAGATAGGTCTCAATGGACCCAATCTCTGATATTTTCAGAAAATGCTTCTGATAATAACTTTTTTTGTGGGAGAGGCTCCTGTGGGCTAATTCATTGCTGTCTGATGTAGATATGCTTTATCTCTTGTCTGATCACTCTGTTCCTGTCACCATGAGGGAATTGATGCGAGTGCATAGTGTCTTTATTTAGCAGGGAAAGATGGTCAATGTCCAGTCCCTGAGTTCTGAGCCAAGCTGTCATTTGGTTATATCATGAGTGTGTAACACAATCTGCATATAGTGCCTTAGATGCCTCAAATGCTGTATAAGATAATCTGTCTGGTGGTAAGCTCCATATTCTGGCGATAAAAATCATGGTCTGAAGAGAGCCTCAACCAGCATGGGATGCAACGCAAGCTCTGGTTTGATGATGATGTCATGTGGTACTGAGTGTTAGCTTCAAATCATCCGAGACAGCATCATAATCAGAGCCAGTTCATCTGTGTCCAAATTTGTGAGGCTAATCCTGGTGCCTGAATTGCTGCAGCACACATGAGTGATGGGTGACCATCATATCAAAGAGCCACCGCTTAATGCAGGGTTCCTGGAAACATGTCTGGTAGCATTGTCTTGTGATGCATATCCTCTTATCAATCTGTCTTTAGCAGCCTGTACCATAGAGGCTCTGCATGTGCATGCAATAAAGGTAGACTGCAGGTACACATATGAGCCAATCACCTCAACTTGTCCTCCAGCAAGCTTAAGTGTACATCTACTCCTAACCTGAGCTGGTGTGAAAGAGAACCTCAGTTTTACCAAGGTTCATGACAAGCTCATGTCATAAAACAAAACTTATCTAGAGCATGAGATTGTTGTCCCGTCTCAGATTCAGACAATAAACCAATATCAACAACATATAGCATAATGTTTACCTGAGTATTAGCTATCATAGTACCAATCCCACCTTGTCTCAGGATGAAGTCCTTGCTGTTTAAGAAGATTATAAGTGTGTGGAAAAATGACTATTGTTACATAAACTTTCAAGTCGAGAGGTTCATTTGAAATTAGCACCATGAAAGTTGGATGTTTATAAAATTCCATCTTCGTACTTTCTTTGAATTCAAGTTATCTGCTGGCATACAACCAGGCACTGAGCATGTGGAAATGTTCTGCTTTATTCTTTGTAACAGAGAATCAGCATCGCATATTTCTTAGTATCATGTTGTGAGATTTTCGCAAAAAGAAGCCAGATCTCTAGGAGAGAGTTTCCATGTTTTAAGGTCGACGCTATCAAGCTAATAACGATGTACCCTTGGCACTGGTGAGTTTTACCCACCCTTGCCATCTTTCAGAGATGACTGAAGTTAGTGTGCATTTGATCTCTGTGATTGCATCTTATGCATCTAAGTATTTGGGCATACTATTATGCCCAGTGCAGCATAATAGACTCTCTGGAAATTTTGGATAAAATCTTGAAAGAAACTTGCATTATCATACCCAAAACAAAATTTCTTAAGCTATTAAAAATTCATTTCAGGCATGAACCCTCGTCAGGTGCTAAGTTTATGTGATATACTAACTTCAGATGTCTAAGTTTGAAGCATCCTTGGATACTTCATAGCCTGCCTCATCACAAATACAAAAACTGGAATGTGTACCCGGTTACCCTCCTTTTAAAATATAGAATCCTCTTAATCGGTAAAGTTATGAATGATTCAGATGGCAAAACAACAGCATAGTCCAAAATGTTTAATATGATGTGGCTTTCTAGTCACTCCATGTATTTGTTGTTTGATTTGATTGACTCTCACATGAACATATTTTACAAGGTTCCAGATGATGTGCATTTTTACTTGCCTTATTCTTTTAATTTATTATTTGAATTGATTGACTTCTGCATGAGGAAAATTTTTATCTTAATGTATATATTCCTTATTGATCTTGTTGGTTCCTACCAGACCATCTTTGTAGCTGCACCTTAGGGGGGCTACACTCGAGGAAAGGGTTCTCCTTGGAACAGTATACTCCATAGCACATTCTGTGCATATTCACAGATAGCTCCTTGAAAATGAGAAGAAAACACAGCTGTAGAACACAGTAAAGTCTCGAAAGAGGTAAGGATAGACGGATACAATTGGGATAATCAAAATTTGAAACCAATCAAGTACATTGGTATGACGACTAGTAAACAATACAATGGTCAAGATGCAGTGAAAAACCAGTTACAAATGTACTATACCTTATAGTCGAATCCCACTACAGCTCACAGATAAAATGATTATGACTATGATTGTTTGTGGATTACAGTAGCTTAAAATACCTCAACAGATGGATCGATACTACAAGCTAGGCAATCACCAGCAGGTTCTAACCACACTTATTTATTAGAGAAGGGCTTAGGCTGTGTCATCTCTTGGCAGCATCACCTAGGCGGCTTCAAGTTTAGGGTGATCTCCACCAAATTTGCATGTGCTAACGATGATGATGTTCCTTCAAATTCTCCATCTTTGTCATGATAATAATTCCCCACAAATCAATCCTCATTTTCTGGATTCATGGTGTAAATGTTGGAAAACAATGTCACATTAGTCCGAATTCCTATTAGGGCAGAAACCCTAATTTTGGTACTGTGTCATTTTTGGCACAAAATTTGGTAAACTTTTTATGATCCTATCTTGTAGAGCTTGATGAGAGTTTTCTAATGGTATAAGACATTCAGTAATCAAAGATCAGATTTGGGAGAAAACCCTAACCCTAATTTTCTGATGATTTAGGGTTTTTACCTCATTTAAGAGTTCTCACTTTATAGGTCATAAAAATATGATCAAGTCATTCATCAGGTGGTTAAAATAAAGCAAAAGCTGATCAAAAGCTATATTTAGCGATAGCCTAAAGAAAAAGCAACAATCCTTAAAAATTAGCGATCAAGTTTTAATAAAACAACGATTCAGCTTTATTGCAGCGATTAGCTTTATTGGGAAGGGATTTTCGCATGAGACTTTAAAGGCTATATAAACTATGCTTATGGTTACTTGTTGGATATCCTCTACCCATAGTTGGTAATCGTACTCGTACGGATATATCCGTACGTACCTGCCGATCCGTACGTATCCGTACGTACCGTACGAATTCGTACGATTTTTTTTTTTTTAACTTTCAAAATCTGACTAGGCCTCAACGGATGCTCATTTCCCTAATTGTCGCATGCCTAGAGCTTCCGATCTCATAAACATTTTGATGCATTATCCTCATAAACATGATGTTTATCATTTTAAAGATGAAATATATAATTTTTGGCCCCAAAAAAAACCTCGTACCTTATGGACGTACGAATACCGTACGGGAAGCCCCAAATCTTAGGGAACGTACCTAGTACCGTACTAATACGTATCGTACTAATCGTACGGATCGTACCTTACTAACTATGCCTCTACCATCGTTTGGTTGATCTTGGAGGTGGTTGTGCTGATGCACACATGGGGAGGTAAAGTCTTTTGAGTTTTAGCCTTGTCCTCTAATCCTTCTATTCTAGAAGGTAGACTTGAGGCAAGTAGACTTCTTACGGGTGTTAGGTAAGGGTTTGACCTTCTTCTATGATAACTCTTGATTGGTGTCTTCTTAGGGCTTAATTGTTTCTCCTTGCTAGCTCTTGTATGGATCATGGACCATCTTGAGAATTACTTCCAAGAGGGAAATGACGAGAGTTATCAGATGGAAAGAAGGAGACTCAGATGGAGTGAAGAAGTTGCCCCAGCTTGATGAAGAAGCTTGATGGAGAAGCTTGATGGAAGAGGAAGTCGCCCTGATCGAAAGGAGTCACCCAGATGGAAAGGAGTCGCCCAAATGGAAAGGAGTCGCCCAAATGGAAAGGAGTCGCCGAGGTGGAGAAGCTTGAGGAAAGAGGAGGTCCCCCAACTTGAGGGAAAAAGAGAGGAGGTTGCCGAGGAAGAGGAGTTGCCCAAGAAGCCAATGAGGTAGGTAGTTGCCTTGAGTTTTAGTGGTGGAGAGGAGAAGCTTGAGGAAGGAGAGGTCGCCCATGCCGGAAGAAGAGGTTTCCCCAGAGGAGAGGAGGAGAGGTGGCCCAGAGGAGAAGAGGTGGACGAGGAGTCGCCCAAGAAGAGGGGAAAGACAATGAAGTAGGGAGTCGCCTACAGTGGGATAGGGAAGATATGGAGGAGAAGAAAGAAGGCGTGGCACTCGAGTGTGGCACCTAAAATTCTAGAGTGATTTCTCAAGGAAATCTTTAGAAGCCCTATCCGACCGTGTGTGCCAAATTTTCACTTGTAGATGGTGAAGTGTGAAGTGTGTGGGTGGAGGGAATGCAAAATGCACTATTCCTGGAGCACATTAAAGCACATTACCGTAATATATACTTATCATCGAGAATCCTTATCATCACTGCAAACTATACTTAGGAGATAAACACAAAATAAGAGGTAGAACGGTGAGAATCACAATAGTAGATATAACATGCAGCAAAATAGAACACAAGGCAACAACCAACTATGACTGAGATATGACACAACAAGAGAGAAGTATTTCACCAATCAACAACCAAATATAACATAGTTCATGTGAACCATTAACTAATCATACCACTTGTCATACAAGCATAAAACAATGGAAACAATGGAACTCAATCTCCAAGTATTCTCACATGTGACATAAGCAACATAAGCAAGCAACATAAGCAAGATAAGTCTCTCGGGTCTCTATCAACTATAGTCTCGTGTAGTGTGTAGTATGTCCTCTTCTCTTGAGGCTTCTCCTTTTTATAGGAGAGAGGTGAGGAACATGTTACAATAGGAGAATCTGTTACATAAGAGTAATTGAAAGTTAATGCACTAAGCAGTTTCAATTGCCAGCATGGCGGCAAGTACGAGAGTTTGTCTTGTGGTGATGAGTGGCTGGGTCGACTTGGTCACCTTGTTAGGTCTGCTTGTTGTCTTGTAGGGTTTGTCCCTTCTCTAGAACTTGTGTGCCTCTGCGCCCAACTCCAACATATGGATGTCTTGGCGCCCAACTCTGGTATTTGGGCTTCTTGGCGCCCAATTTTGGTATTTGGGTTCCCTAGTGCTCAGTTGGAGTATCTTTTATCTTTTTCTCTGTTCTTCAAAAAATTTATTCTACAGGAGTACATGTATAAGGATTGTGGAAGTGCATACTCGCTTGAAACTTATTCCAGTAGGTCGTTTCTCTAATTTTAGAGGACATATTGCCCCAAAAATTAGGGCTTTTGTGAAACGAGAATCCATTGACAGTGTTTTGCATCTATGTATCCCATTTGTGGTTGAAAAACAATAAATTTGTTGTTTTTGATGCAATTACAACTTGCTTGATTTTTTTGAAACTTTCTGTAGAAAGTTTCAAAAATTGATTTTTGCAAGTTTTAAACAGTTTTGGGCTTAATCTCTCAGCTATAGTCTCGTCAGGTGATTATGCAAAGGATAGTAGGTTTTGAACAGTTTTCGGGCTTAATTTTTCAGCTATAGTCTCGTCAGGTTATTGTGCAAAGGACAACAAGTGAATTTTATCTCTTTTTTGGTGAAATTTTGAAGCTCTCTAATGTCAAAAACTTGTTTGAGATCAAGAGATTTGAGGGTAGCGGTTTTGATTAGTGGAAAGAGAGGATGCTAGGCATCCTCTTTCTTAAAGATTGTGAAGGGACTCTTGAGGAAGTCAAGCCTGAAGATATGACAGATGGAGGATGGACAAACCTAAACAAAAAGGCCATCACTTATATCAAGATGGTTGTGCTAGATTAAATCTTAGTGGATATGAAGACTTTACACAGCTTTATTACAACGCATTGCATGGATTCCAAGTCTCCACGAACACTAGATTCTCTGAAGGTGAAGGGTTTGTTTTTTGCATATCCTCATCTACAAAGTTTGTTCGTGAAGGGAACCACGACACCCTCGAAAGATACACATTGGAAGGAACTGGATACATGCAGAACAGGACGCAACAGAGATGAAGAAGAAGTTGCCAAGTCTTTGAAAGTCACTTCTACCCCTGATATATTAGCACTAAGTTTTTCTCTCCATTTCAGGTGCACATCGAAGGAAGCCAAATACTTTATTAAGCAAGCTTCTCCATTCAAACCCCTACCTCATTCTTGACTATGGAGGAAAAGAACGAGTCCACCTTCAATGGCCAACATTTCCACACTTGGCAAGTCAAAATGCAATACAAGCTCACGAAGAAAGGCCTATGGGGCATTGCTTGCGGCAAGGAGAAGAAACTAACAACGTGAGAAGGTGAAGCTTCTTGGCAACTCAAGGATGAGAAAGCATTATCCACCATCGCACTTGGGCTAAGCAATCAATATGTGCATCACATTGATGAGAAGGGCACCGCCTATGATGCATTGGTGCAACTTGATCATCTTTTTGGATCTAAAGTCAAATCTTCCAAAATCACCCTTCTTATGAACTTATTTGATCTCAAAATGGTGCCCAACTCCTCTTTGGCCTCCCATCTCAATATCTTCAAGAGTATGTGTACTCAACTTGTTGACATTGACAAAAAGCTTGATGAAGATGTACTCATTGCCTTGCTACTACGAAGTCTTCCCCAGGATTCATATGGCCACATCATCACCACACTTAGGCTTCTTCCACAACCAACCCTTAGCGATGATGAAGCTGCCCTCCTTGATGAAGAAAAGAATCTTCAACACCATAGCTCCTCTCAAGAGAAAGCTTTGTTCAGCAAGAAGAAACCACCTCATCAAAAGTACAAACCATGTCGCTTCTGCAAAAGAACGAATCATCCTGAAGAGAAATGCTACTACAAACCCAAGAAATATGCCAACATTAGTGAAGAAAGAAGTGATGGAGAATCTGATGGGTCACCCAAGGAAACCATTTGTAAAGAATATCTCTTTTAAAGCATCTCATTTACACCACCTACCCCATGATATAAACCCCTTATATGTCTAGGGATCTCATATGTCCCTAGATCCCATTAAAAACCACTTGGATCCCATATGTCCAAGTTATGTCAAAGGATCCCATATGTCCAAGTTATGTCCAAGGATCCCATATGTCCTTGAATCCTAAAAATCAATGGACTAAGTGATCCCATATGTCACTAGTCCCCATATTAAAAACAAAAGGGTCATCACATGGAGGGGGGGTATTGAGAGATCCATGCTCCACCCTTTTGTCCCAACTTACTTTCATTCTCATGTAAGCACATATATCCCACATGCAAGGGAATTCTCCCAAACTCCATATAAGCAAGGCTTCCCTTCACTCCTCACAAGTCATTCACTCAAGCTCTCGGCAAGAGTGCCCTCACTCTCCTCATTGAGTCTTCATGCTCATAGAGCATCATATGTAAGTCATTTCCATTTCAATTCATTCATCATGTTTTGTTATCTTTTATTCCTTCCTCCTTAGCTTGTTAGATGTGTGCATGAGAGTAGAGTAGGAGTAGTCTTTTTTTCATTTCAACAAAAGGGTCTTGAGATATTTGAAGGGTACATTAAATGAAGGTCTGGGCTATAAATATCATGAAGGTTTGGATTTGAAAGCATATAGTGATGCAGATTGGGCTGGAAATAAGGATGACAGAAGGAGTATAGGTGGATATATGATAGTTGCAGGTAATAATTTGGTTTCATGGAGTTCTAAAAAACTGCCTACAGTAGCACTTTCAAGCACAGAAGCTGAATATAGAAGCCTTACAAATGCAATATGTGAGATTATGTGGTATTTGAAGCTTTATGAAGATATGAATCTATCTACAGCACGTCCACTACTCTTTGGAGATAATGTAAGTTCATTACAGCTCGCGTCTAATCCAGTGTACCATGCAAGAACAAAACACATTGAAGTACACTATCACTATATCCACGAGAAGGTGGTGAATGAGACATTGATGTTCAACATGTTGGAACTAAAGATCAATTAGCAGATATACTCACAAAAGTAGCGGATGCTCAGAAGCTCAAGCGAATCAAAGTTCTACTTGGAATCAAAGCTTTGGATTTAGAGCTTGAGAGGGGCTTATGGAGATCAATTAGCAGATATACTCACAAAAGTAGCGGATGCTCTGAAGCTCAAGCGAATCAAAGTTCTACTTGGAATCAAAGCTTTGGATTTAGAGCTTGAGAGGGGCTCTAAAGTATTATTTTTTAGGCTTATGGAGATTTCCCACTCTAAGACCTTTATCTTTGATATGAATGTCATAATAAGCCTTTTGCTTTCTCTTGGAAGCATAAATGCTTGCTACCGCTTGTAATCTAGTTTCATGCAACTTCTCTATTTGATCCAATTGCTTGGATAGTTCATGTCCTCTCCATATGTATTTCTTGGCTACTTGAAGAGTAGGAATTAAAAATCAATTGGTAAAATTGCATTTTGACCATAAACTAGATTAAAGGGTGTTCTTTCTATAGCTGTTTTATAAGCTACTCTGAAATTGCATGATGCAATTATTTATCCCTGTCAGATCTCCCATTGTTGACTATTTTGGTAAGAACCGTGCATATTTGAATTTTTCGCTTGTCCATTAGCTTATGGATGATAGGGTGCAGACTTTTTATGAATCACTAGAAATTCATTCATGAGTGACTGAATGACTTCCTTAATGAAGTGCGTATCTCTATCACTTACAATCTCTATAGGAAGTCCAAATCTAGTGAAGATGTTTTCAAATAAAAACTTTGCGGTGGTTTAAGAATCATTTTTTCCTAGTGGCTTTGGCTTCTACCCACTTCGTTAAGTAGTCAGTTGCTACTATGATGTACTCTGCATCAGATCCTCTTGCTAGGGATTAATGGGTCTAATGAAGTCTATTCCCCAACTAGAGAAAGCTCTTGCACTGATCATTGGTCTCAAAGGCATGTCATCTCGTCATATTGGATACTTGGTTCATTGGCATACATCACAACTTTGTACATAAGTTTCGGCATCATTATGTAGTGTTGGCCACCATAAGCGTGCAAAGAGAATCATTTTAGGAGTCTTGTCTGTTGAAAAATGACCTAAGACTATTTTTGTATGCACCATTTCTAATATGAGCAAGTATTCTTCTTCATGTACGTACAATCGTAGTTGATTATCCCTTCTTCGCTTGAACAATTGCTTTCCCATGATTACATAGTCTTTGCTCTGTTAGTCTCAGACTCTTTTCCTTGCTAAGCTGGCTCCTTCTCGATATGCTCGAGCCTCGTGTCTTCAAGTAATCTAGAAGTGGCTTACTCCACTCTGGTGCTATAATCAAATAACACAAGGATGAATTGTCATCTGGAATCGATACTTGACACATGTGATAGTTTGTTACATATTCATGAACATCCTTCTGCATACTCGGCCAATACACTTCTTGTCTCTTTAACTCCTCTGTGCTTCCATTAAATCCTTTATGTGTTCTCCGTGTGTTCTCATGGGCTTGTTTGATTAGACTACTTCTTTCCTCATCTTCGATGCATCTTATAAGTATTCCATTAGAGTCCTTGTAATCTAAGCTTCCGACAGCTATGTGTAGGTTTCTTATTTTTCAAAGTTGTTGGTCTTTAGTTGCATTGATCCTATGACTTGATCCATATGTGAGTATAGGTACCAATTTTTTAGCCCATTTAGGACATATTTCTAGGTTAAATAATTACATATTTGGTAGTTCATCCGTTACTTCTATTGGTGGTTCTTTGTGGGTCATCTTGGATAAATGATCGGCTCTAATATGGGTATTGCCTTTTTTGACCACTACTTCAAAATCAAATTCCATTAGTAGTAGAAACCATGTGATTAGCTCTCGAGTGTTATAAGGTTTATTGACCAAGTATAATAGAGTTTGGTGATCAATAAAGAACTTGAACTTATTGGCTAGGAGGTAATATCTACATTTCTTTACAACGTAAATAATCCATAATCCCTCTCGTTCAGTCGTAGTATAATTGCATGCTGCTTGGTTAAGTTTTCTACTTGCATAGGCTATTGGATGACCTAGCTTTCCTTCATCTCCTGATTGGGCTAAGATGCACCTAATGGCAAAATTAGATGCATCCACATGTATGTGGAAAGGTTTATTCCAGTTCGACACATTTAGAATTGGTGCTGAGCTTAATCTTTTCTTTAATGCATTGAATGTCTGTTCACATTTGTTAGTCCAAGTGAATTGAGTTGGGAGTCCATATAATGGTTTTGCGATTATGGCATACATGTGAATAAATCTTCGATAATATTCACAGTGCCCCATAAAAGCTTGCACCTCTTTCACATTTTTTAGGTCTATGCAATTCCAAAATAACCTCGATTTTGTCCTCGTATGCAGATATACAATTTTTGGACACTATATGTTCCTTAGTAGCAATCGCTACTTGATTATAGCATGAGAATCCATCAAGAAAGCTCCACATTTCTTTGCTTGCTACTTTTTCCAAAAGATGATCCGTAATGGGCAATGGATAAGTTTCTTGAATGGTGGAAGCATTAACTTTCTTGAGGTTAATACATACTTTCAGCTTTCCATTCTTTTTTGGTAGGAACACCAAGGTAGACACCCATTCAATGTGTTCTATCTCATATATGAATCCAAGTGCAAACAATTTATCTATTTCTTATTTAACTTTGGTTTAATTTTTGTTGCATAAACAACCTTTTAATTATAGGGTCTTTGCTTAGATGGTTTCGCATCAAGTATCATAGGAATTCTATGAGAACATATAGAGGGATTGAAACCTTTTAGATTTTTGTAAGTCAAAGCAAACACATCCCTATATTCTCGCATCAATGCTATTAGCTCTCATTCTTCTTCTAATGACACATCTTTGCCTATATAGGTGCATCTTTCTTCATCCCCTTCTAGAGTTACTACAACTTTCTTCGTTTGTTCTTTGTTATCATATGTGACTCCCTCTTGTGCCTCTCTTTTAGGCATTTGAATCGTTATCTTTCCTTCCTCTACTTCATACCTCTTAAAATGTTCTGGCAATCCGAATTGTTCATGTGATAAATTATCTTCGTCTGATGAATCCTCATCCCCTTCTAGAGTTACTACAACTTTCTTCGTTTGTTCTTTGTTATCATATGTGACTCCCTCTTGTGCCTCTCTTTTAGGCATTTGAATCGTTATCTTTCCTTCCTCTACTTCATACCTCTTAAAATGTTCTGGCAATCCGAATTGTTCATGTGATAAATTATCTTCCTCTATTTCATCACTCTCCTTCCTAGGGTTTTCTTGATATTCTTCTATGGAGATATTTATTTATTTATTGTTTTCTTGAGAATCTTTCCATTCTACTTCTTTTAGGTATTTTTCTTCTGAGTCAAACTAAGGTTCCATTTCTATGTTTTCATATTCTTCTTTCCACTCCTTTTCTATTATTTCTCGTTCTTCTCCCTCTTGGAGTAAGCTCAAATCATATCCTTCCTCATCCGCACACTCAATCATGGATAGTACTTCTTCATTTATGCATAAATCCAATGTTGCTAGGATTTCCATCTATCCATGTGGTTCAAATGCTTCATCTAGAAATATTTAAGGTGATGAGGGAAGTATCTCAACCCCTAAGCAACGACGAAGCGTGAATGACCTCCACAAGTATCCTTCTTTGACCTCTGCACACCAAAAATGCTCTTACTCAGAGTTTATGCAGAGAACTCCAGTGAGCTTTTGTAGACCTGTAGTAGACACCAAGAGCTTTCCAACAAAACAAATTTCACTTCAAATGGATGCTTACACAAGGAGAAACAATGTCTACAACATGAGCTAGTTGAATGCTCACAACTGTCAGTCAAGCAGATACCTCACTTCACTCCAGCAAGCTTTTCTCAGAGCTTATACAGAGAATGAATCTCAAACTTGGGTCAACTTTAGAGGATTATAATAGCTACCCAATGACACCAAAATCATAACAAATGGATACATAGAGAAGGAGAACCAGCTTTTACAACAGGGAGCAAAATATTTCCAACAGAGCCTACACACCAAGAGAGATATCAATCACACAACTTCACTAAAATGAATGTTGCTCTCAGATTACTCAGAGAATGATCCAGAGACTTTGTGAGCATAAAAAAGACTCTAATACCTATCCAATGAGACAAGAATTACATCAAATGGATACAATATGAGGGAGAACCAATGCTAACAACTCAGGGGTAGAGAGTTGCAACACTGCCTGCGCACACACATAGATATGCCTACTAAAAGAATACAAACAAGCAAGCAAGGGGCTAGCTTAAGCAAGGGGCTTGCTTATCACAACTCCATCACTTAGTGCTCACTTTACATGAGCTAAAACTCCAAGAAGATGGCCCAAAAGAAGTCGGGATACATGATCATTTTATAGTGAGAAGTGTGCCCCTAAAATCTAGGAACTACCTTTCCAAATCAGCCTCCTAACTTGGAGGATTTAGTTGAGATGACTTGGGGAGTGGTTTAGTGACTTTTCTTGATGGAATCTCGTGGCGTTTGGCTTCCTTTGATTGCTCCACATGTCCATAAAAGATTCCCCACGAATTTGTAGCTTGAAGCTTGACTTTTAACATAAGGTATGTAAGTCGGATCTTCTATTGGTCTTTCTTCTTCTGGTTTTAACTTCCATTGTTGTAACCTTTTCTCCTCACCTTGTGCTCCCTTACAAATCCATAGTTCAGTATCTTCATGATCTTATATGTTGGGAGACAACCACATATGGATCATTTTAGAAGCTTGGCGCCACCACATATGGCCAACCTCCAACTATGGGTGACTTTCGACTTTTGCATTGGGCGACCCAATCTCTTGGTCATTTCCTTTTTAGTCATCCAATACACCCAAATGTGTTGATCATTTGCTCTAGCCAGGACAACGATTCACCCTTGGATAATAAGCACATGAAATGATTTTAATGTTAGATTTTATACATCTTGAAGATTTGGTACAACAATTGGTTAATGGAGTGAGTGCCCTTGTCACTTGTAATGTCTAAAGGACACCCAAATCTTAAGAAAACTGTTTATATGGAAATTAGCCACAATTGTTTCCATGGAATCGGAAGTAGCCTTTGCCTCCATTCATTTGGTTGATTAGCATGTCGCAATTAAGATATAACATTTGTTACTTCGCTGCATAATTGGGAATGGAACCAATGAAGTCAAGACCCTATCTCTCAAAAGGTTGCCATCATATTGCCACCACCAAGTGTTGGAAATTTTGCTTGGTAGGTCTAGGTATGCACCTTTGGCATGCATCACATCTTGTAGCAAACACCACCTCATCTTTGAAGAGATGGCCACAACCATTTGTGTAAGAGTTTATGTGCCAAATTTTGTCCCTAGGGACTTTCATTGTGGGCTTCCTCAAGAAAATTAAAGTAGTTCATGTGGATGCACACACTTACATCAATTCTATTTGGACCATACTTGTATAACTTGCTATTTATCAAGGCGAATGTCTTACTCACGAGGAATAGCTTTCTCTTCTCTAGCGGTGACAGGTTTGGGGAAAGCTCTCCTATGGAGTAATTGTATAACTTTCTTATACACAAGAGGTGGAGCAACAATGTGAAAAGACAACTATCTACAGGTTCATCTTCAATGTGAGTAATCCTCTTTTTTGCAATTCTTAAAGCTTGGTTTTCCATGTGATGTTTTTAATTTGGTTCGATTTAGAATTCAAAATCATACTCTTCAAAGAGAAGTGTCAGTTTTTAGGCCCAAAGTCAATATAGAGATAGAGAGAAAATAGAGACAAGATGAAGAATAGACAAGACATGAGAGAGACTGAAGAAGCCAAGCTCCAAATATATTCTATGCATTGCAAGATGAAGTACATGAACTTCAAGGTAGCATAGATAATATGCATGAAATACAAGCTGCCCATAACCTTGTTATAGTGGATAGATTTACAAAGATGGCACACTTCATTCCAACTACCAAGGCAATCACAAGTGCAACCATTGCTAGACTTTTTCTTCAGATACATCTTTAGGCTTCGGGGATTGCTTGATAATATTGTCAATGATCCAGGTCCACAGTTCATATCGAGCTTTTGGAACAGTCTTCGCAAACTCCTTGGTGTACAAGTTAAATTATCTGCAGCCAATCATCCGCATACTGATGGACAGACAGAATGGGTGAATCAAGTCCTAGAACAGTATTTCTGTTGCACTATATATACAACTCACATACACCCATCCCCACACTTCCTATCATACACAATGCATATGCACTCCCTACCTCTCACACTTCCACCCTCGCATTAACACTCATCCCCTCTCCCTCACGAACCATCATACACCCTATCCCTTCACTATATATACAACTCACATACACCCATCCCCACACTTCCCACCATACACATGCACCCCCTATCTCTCACACTTCCACCCTCGCATTAACACATTCCCTCTCCCTCCCACACCATCATACACCCTATCCCTTCACATACACATACAAATATGCACAAAACACCCACACTCTCACACACACATCCTTACACATCCTACCCCTTCACACACACACACGCACGGCCTTACACACCCTATCCCTTCTCTCTCTCTCACACACACACACACACACACACACACACACACACACACACACACACACACACACACACACACACACACACACACACACACACACACACACACACACACAAACACGGCCTCATACACCCTATCCCTTCACACACTCACACATCCTCTCACATCTTCTCACACATACACTCGTCGTCACATTTCCCCTCCCTCACACACACCCCTCATGCTCTCACACACCATCTCTCCCTCACACCCACGCTTCCACTCTCCCTCACACCCCCCCCCCCCCCCCCCCCCCCCCCCCCCAACACACACACACACACACACACACTCTACTCTCCCTCACACACACTCACATACTCCTACACTCTCTCTCCATCACACATGAATTCTCCCTACTGCCTACACACAAATCTCTCTCTCTCTCTCTCTCATATCAAGAAGACCGTGGACTAATCTGCTGGACCAAGTCGACATGTGGCTGGGCTAATTTGTTGGATCAGTGGCTGGAATAATTTGCTGGACAATTTATGGGTCTATCTTGGACTTCTCCTTGGTATACAGAGTATTCCAATCATTTTTATATTTTGCTTTCTATTCGTAGAGCTTCTATGCAACAGTACCATTGAAAGAGCTCTGATTTCGCTCTCCTCTCCGTCCAAGATCTGGCACCCTCTCTGTGAGCCTTGGATTATATTCTCTGAAATTTGTAATGCCTTTGTAATTTTGAGAGATTGTACATTTTAATCTCGGTATGCATACTGGATTTCTCTTCCATTAATCAAAGTGCAGACATGCCAACCTAGTGCATAGCCCCACTTTTACCACATAAGGACATCTCGTCCTAAGGCAAGAACCCCCACCACTGTGGCTGACTGGGGTGTCCAGCTACAGCCATACACTCATGTATACTCTAGGTATTGAAAGACACCATAATTGTTTGCCAAAAGCAAGAAGTAGCTCTGAGGAAATGCATGAACAGACATGAAATATCATGAATTGACTGAATACAGCCTTGTAATGATCAAACTCTAGTCATCTCGAAAGTTGGTTGTAGTATTTCCAGAACTGGAATTTCTGATGCAAATGCATTTTAAGTTGTTTCTTTTTTAAATTATTTATTATGGTTTTATTAATATTTGTCCATTTAAGAACAGGGTCTTCGGATTAGCGGTGTCATCTGTTTACTTAGGATTGCTTTTCGGATTGATAGTTCCTGACTGGTACTTTGAGACTGACATATCCAAAAATCTCATATCAAACATGGGCAGTAATGTAAGGACTGTAAAGGTACTTTCTACAACACCTAAATTCTGGTTCTTCTTCTTCTGAGCTTGAACTCTCATCGCTTTATATGCATTTTCACCAAGCTTATCTTCTGTTTCTCAACAGATAAATTGCGATATGAGGGGTGATTTGGGGCCAGCTTGCAATGCTGTTGGATATCTTGATCGTATCATCCTGGGTATTAACCATTTATACAGAAA
>CM035424.1:23616942-23641942 GCA_020310875.1 Ceratopteris richardii | reverse complement strand
CCCGAAGAGAGTGGGAGAGAGTGGGCAGCCTTGCTTAACACCCACTGTGCTAGCAATGGCCTCTGATAGTCCCCTCGGGCATCAAACCCTCCCAATCACCCGCTCATAGAGTGTGTAGATGGCCCAAATCATCTCTGATGGTATCCCCAAGCTATGGAGTCTCCGAAAAAGCTTCTCCCGTGGCAGAGTATCGAAGGCTTTGCGGAAATCCACAAAGCAGCAATATAATCTCTTCTTCCGCATCTTTGCCCTGTCAATGAGGCAACGCAGAATGAAGATGTGATCAATAGTGGAGAAAGCCCGTCGGAAGAGAGAGAGAGAGAGAGAGAGAGAGAGAGAGAGAGAGAGAGAGAGAGAGAGAGAGAGAGAGAGAGAGAGAGAGAGAGAGAGAGAGAGAGAGAGAGAGAGAGAGAGAGAGAGAGAGAGAGAGAGAGAAGAAAGAAAGAAAGAAAGTCATATTAACGTCTTCTGGAGGCCAAACTTGGCCTATGAGACAAAAACCATGTACAAGTGTAGTAATCCTGTGTAGAAGATAAAGTGAAATAAAAAAGTATATCGCTACACAAAGCTATATAGGGCTGGAAAAGGCTGGGGAGACATGGCTCTGACTCTGCAGATAGTGGCCACCTAATACATGGGGGATCCCAAAATGTGAGTTAAACGCCCTAGCTACTGGTGATGGGTGGAGGTGGGTGTAGTATGTGGTACATCGGTGGTGGTCTGAGTGCCTCCTGAAGGAAGACAACCCAGGGGGTGGTGGTACGCCTATGCTCCATCATGTGGTCGTAGGCAATCCTGATGAGTGAGATATCCTCCTGATATAGTCGTGGTCGACGATATCCGCCCATGCGTGGTCGGCGCCGTGCTCTCTGTGCTTCTGCCCGGTGGAGCGTGAGCCCTATAGATGGACCTCTCTGATGTAGCTCAACTCGCTGAAAGAACTGGGTAATGGTCTGCTGGGTACTCACCCGTGGCTGATGTATGGGCTGTAGTGACCGCTCTCGCCTCTCGTATGCTGCTGTGAGAAAGCGTCCCAAGCGTCTCTGGTCTCCCATAGTCATGCACAACTGGAATGACTCGTTCGTTTATTTTCTCTGACAGTATTACTTCTCAATGTCATGTCAGATGGAAGCTTCGAAAACCCCCTTCAGGGTGGTATTCAAGATTTCATAGTATCTGGTATTCCTCCCTCACCTTGAGGATGAAGATTTTTATGTGGAAGGTCTTAGTGGGTCATTTCACTCTTGGGGCATTTCTTTCCAAATATGGCTTACAAGGCACACATTGCTCTTTGATAATGGGCATACTATTTTAGACTGAGTAAGAAAGAGATGTATATTTCTGCTTTTGTGGAACATATGGATGCTGAGAAATACCAAAATATTTAGAAACAAGATTGCAGTTCCGAATTTCTCTTGGAAACTATGTAAAGCATATTTAAGACTTGATATCGATGTGTAGAACAAATTTTTGAAGGACAGAGTAAAGGATGGCACCAAGGGAACAAATATCAAACTGAGCGCCAAGACGTCCAAAATCTGAAGTTGGGCGCCAAGACGTCCAAAATCTGGAGTTGGGCGCCAAGACGTCCAAAATCTGGAGTTGGGCGCTTAGACGTCCAAAATCTGGAGTTGGGTACCAACACATCCAGATGGTAGAGTTGGGCGACTGCATGCCCAGACAAGCAGACCTGACAAGGCGACCAAGTGGGGCCAGCAACTCATCATTACACGACAAAGTCTGGTACTGGCGGCGGCCAGGCTCACAAATGAAACCGCCTAATGCATTAACTTCCCATTACTCCCATGTAACAGACTTACCTATTGTACCAGTTCCTCACCTCTCTGCTATAAAAAGGGGAAACCTCAAGAGAAAGGATATAGGAGATGGAGCATGTAGTGCACACTACAGGAGAATATAGCTGAGAGTGAGAGCAGGCTTAGAGTTCGTAGATGGTTGAGTCTTGCTCATGTTATTTACTTATGCTGCTTATGTTATTTGCTGATGCCACTTATGTGAGAATACTTGGAGGTTGTATTCAGTTGTCTGTTTTGTGTTTGAATGATAAGTAGTATGCTTAGCTGTGGTATGATTAGCTAATGACTGGTATTCAGATTGTGTTACATTTGGCTTTCTAGTTAGTGTGGTCTCGTGCTCTATTATGCTCCGTGCTTGCTGCTGCTGAGTCTCTTTCTTTTAAGTGTAGTTTCCAGTGATGATATGGAGGCTTGGGAATATGTGTCTATCATGGTAATGTGCTTTAATGTGTTCATGTGTTTACATATGCTCCAAGAGTAGTGCATTCTGCATTCCCTGCACCCACACACTTCACCACCTACAGGTGAAAATTTGGCATGCCCGGTGGGACAGGGCTTCTGGAGATTTCCTTTTCCTTGAGAAATGACTTAGAATTGAGTACCCTTTTCCTTGAGAAATCACTTAGGGTTGAGTGCCCAAGGCCACCTCTCCTCCTCCTCCCCCTTCCTAACTTCTTGGGCGACTACTCCTCCTCATCCTCCTTTTTAATTTCTTGGGCGACTACTCTCCTCCTTTGGAGTCTTGGGCGACTCCTCCTCCTCTTTTGGCTTCCTAGGCGACCCTCCTCCTTCCTCTTCCTAACTTCTTGGGCGACTACTACTCCTCATCCTCCTCCTTGGCTTCTTGGGCGCCTACTCCTCCTCCCCCCACTGGATCAACCTCTGCTTGGGCGAAGAATCCTCCGGGGCGACCTCTTCGTTGGGGCGACTTCCTCTATCAGAAGTAGTTCCAAAGATGGTCCATGACCCACACCAGAGCTAGCAAAGAGAAGCAATTAAGCCCTAAGAAGACACCAATCAAAAGTTACCACAGAAGAAGGCCGGACCCTTACCTAACACCCATCAGAAGTCTATCTGCCTCAAGCCTAGCTTCTAGAATAGAAGGGTTAGATGACAAGGCTAAAACTTTAAAGACTTTACCTCAAGACAATCTTCTTAATAAGGTATGGTTGAGGAACTTTCAGCTCTTCTGTCAAGGATAAATATTAGATTTTCTTCATTTCATGGTGGTGCTAACGAAGATCCTGAAGATCATGTACGAAGATTTCTTTCAATTTGTAAGAGCAGGGGCTTACAACAACGACGGGACGCCTTCCTTGCTCTCTTTCCATCAACTCTTGAAGGATTGGCGGACAAATGGTTCAGCCAGTACGCAGAGAACCATTTCCAAACATGGGAAGCATTGAGGACCGAATTCACAGACGCATTTCGGCTAGGGAACTCTACAGAAAGAATGTTAGATGAACTTGAGAATCTCATCTTGCATATGGGAGAATCATTTTCAGAACTTATGATGTGGGCGAGGTCACTCGTGGCAAGATTGCCGGAACCACTCGGGGATTTCCTTGTTAAGAAGTGGGTGGAGAAAGCCTTGCCGAAATCCACACAGCAAAAGCTGAGAGAGCTTTTGAGACCAGATGCCACTTTGAGAGAATTTGAAGCAGCTTCCACCAGAATTGAGGCTGCACGGGTTCATTTTGGAACACATCCGGGAAAGACTTTCCCCCAAGATGAAGACATGGTGACAGCCTTGAGGAAGGAACTAGAGACCTTAAAGCTTCAAAGAAATCGAGAAGAGGACAAGGGTACTTCGGAAGGTCTCACTCAAGTACGACAAGAGCTTGAAGAACTCAAAACATTAAGGGAGGTAAGAATTGGACTATGGTGTTCTCTCTGTAGTACTCAAGGACACACATCACAAGAATGTCCAAGGAGGCTAACATGCCAGTTTTGTGGAAAGGGTGGCCATGAGGCCAAGGATTGTTATTTTCTGAAGGGTCTTGGAAATCAGGCTATGATGTCGGGACAACCACCAGCAACTCAATGGGTAGGGGTGGGGCAGTCCTCCTTGTTAGGACAACCACCCTTACCATCCACTACAACACCTCCTGTAACAACTTTTTACACCAATCAAGGACCTCAACGGCAAGAAGGTAGGCCTCGTTAGAACCGACCACCTAGGCCTATAATGTGTTACAGATGTGGGGAGTATGGACACTTCCAAAGTAAATGTTCACTTCCTGAGGATGCCCCACCATGCAAAAACTGTCCTGAAACACGGGATCATTATACGAAGGATTGCCCAAAGTCAATGCCGTCTACAAGCACACTAGGTAACTCTTGCCTTCTACACATGATCACAGTAACTAATGATGAGGGCAATGTAGACTCTCCAAGTGCCCGAGTAGTCCAGCTTGAGGAACTTCCCGGAGTAATTGTTGATATATTTAGGTAGTGATGTGTGTGAACACTCTAGGACCGCCGGGGCACTTTTTTCCCTCTTTAGGAGGTTTTTTTCCCCCGGCTTGTATATACGCCTATTGCCCTAATGGGCTACTTATCTTTGTACATTCTCTAGTAATACATTCAGTCTTGTGTGTTGTGCTCCAAGCTTCTTCTTCTTCCTTGTGCTGTTCGCGTGCTTCCGCAGACGTCTAACTCCAACAATTGGTATCAGAGAAGGTCGTTGCTTCTTCTAGGGCGCCGTCGACACTCCTCCATTTGCAGTCTCAGATTCGCATGAAATTTGGTGAGCATACTCAGGGTGTTTCCTAGATCAAAACGGCTTCGCTTTGTGGTGCCGAAATCGCGATCTGAGCTCGTTTCGGCCTCCGAACGCACTATCGCAGCGCTTGTGCATGCTATTTCGTCCTTTTGTGCCAAAGGTATATACCAGTTTCTGTTCGCCAGTTTAAGCGTCTCGAAGTCTGCTACAAGTCTAGCAGAACTCGTCTGGGCAGTTCCGTTCAACTTTTTGAGATACAGTCAATTTTCTGCATCAAGGTATTTTAGTCACCGGCCATGGCTGAAAGCAGTGATGTATTCCGTATGTTGGCTGTTGAGGATAAGTTGGATGGTACCAACTACCCATTATGGGCTTATATGATGCGACATGTACTGGTTGCAAAAGGATTGTGGAACATTGTGCAGGGTGTTGAAAGACGTCCTGTTACACCTGTAACGACAGGTACTGCAAATACAGGTGTTGGAGCTGATGAAGATGGTGTCGAAGATGATATTCCGCAGATTCCTGTTCGTGCTGCTGTTTCTGTTGCACCTACTGCAGAGCAGATTCGTTGGGATGGCAGAGATGCCCAGGCACATGCATTGATAGCTTTGTCTGTCAAACGTGCCATTATCCCTCACATTCGCTCTTGCAGAACAGCAAAGGATGCTTGGGATACACTTACCACTTTGTACCAGGCTAGGAATGAGGCTCGTGTTGCTTACCTCCGAAAACAGTTGGAGAGTGAGCACATGAATGAAGGTGATTCTATGGACAGTTTTCTTACAAAGATCAAAGACCTGAAGGAACAATTGATTTCTGCTGATGAGGTTATACCAGATAGCTCACTTGTGCAGACCGTTCTGAATGGCCTTCCTGATTCATATCAGAGTTTTGCCTCTACTCTTCGATTGATGATGAAAGGCAATCCGAATGCCTTGTCATTTGAGGAATTAGTCTCTGTTCTGTTGCAGGAAGATCAGTCCAGGCAGAACAGGTCCATTATGCGTGTTGCAGATCAAGCTTTCCTGGCTAGTCAGAAGGGCAAAGGAAAATGGAGCTCTTCTACTAGTAAGCAGAAATCTGCAAATGCTGCACAATCGAAGAACCAGGATAAAGATGAGAAGAAATCAGAAAAGCAGAAATTGTTCTGCAAGTACTGTAAAGGAAATGATCATATTATAAAGAACTGTCCAAAACTGGCTGCTAAAGAGGCAAAGAAGAAAGAGGCTGGAATGGTTGTTGCAGAGGCCTCTACACCAAAAACAGAGTCTGCAAATCTTGTGCAGGAAGAAGAATGGGCGTTTACTACTGTCTGCAGTTTTGACCCATCTTCTCATGATCAGTGCATGTCTGCAGTAGACTCAGATGTTTGGTACTTTGACAGTGGGGCGACCAAACATATTACCTCGCAGCGCAGTTTCTTCTCTTCACTCGAGCCTGCCCCTACAGGGAATACTGTCACATGCGCCAATAACTCCTCTTATCCTGTTATGGGAGTTGGTAAGATCATTTTGACTACTGCTGATGGTAGTTCTTTCACTTTGTCAGATGCTTTATTTGTGCCAGGGATCAAAAAGAACCTGTTATCAGTTTCTGCATTAGCCAAGATTGGCTTGGTTGTGAAATTCGTTGACGACAGGTGTACAGTCCATGATCTCTCAAATGGCGATGTGATTATTGCTTCTGGCATTTTATGTCGTGGGCTGTATAAGCTCATAGACTATGAAAGATCTGTGAATGATTCGGCATGTGCAGTTCATGATTCTCAGGCTATGTCAGATGCAAAGCTTTTGCATGCACGCTTTGGTCATCTGAATTTTGCTAGTTTGTTACGCCTGCAGAAATCTGAAATGGTGTCTTCTTTGCCCAAACTTGAGGCACCTGGAAAACATGTTTGTGAAGGTTGTATTTTGGGCAAAATGCAGCGTTCTTCCTTTCCAAAAGATGGTTCAGTTCGGGCTATGCAGAAATTGCAGCTTGTACATAGTGATGTCTGTGGTCCTATGCAGACACCCTCTTTTGGAAATTACCTTTACTTCGTGACTTTCATTGATGATTTTTCCAGGCATGCATGGGTATACCCACTCAAAGCAAAGTCCGAAGTGTTCATGTGCTTCAAACAGTTTTTGGTTTTGGCTGAAAATCTGTCAGCATGTAAAATGGGCACCCTCCGTTCTGATCGAGGGGGGGAATATATGTCTTCAGATTTTAATGCATTTCTGGCTGAACGTGGGATAAAACACCAGTGTACAGTGCCGTATACACCTCAACAGAATGGAGTTGCTGAACGAAAGAACAGGTCACTCATGGAGATGGCGAGGTGCATGGTCAAAAGTCAGGCTTTACCACATAGTTTCTGGCTTGAGGCTGTCATGTGTGCAGCATATGTACTGAACAGGTGTCCCACCAAAGCGTTGCAGTCTATCACTCCATATGAGGCTTGGCATGACCGCAAGCCATCTGTTGCTCATCTGCGTGTTTTTGGTTGTTTGGCATATGCATTAGTGCCTGAACAACATCGCAGAAAATTGGATGATAAGGCAGTAAAATGTATTTTTGTTGGGTACAGTTCTGAAAGTAAAGGCTATCGTCTGTATCATCCACAGACTAAACGCATTCTGGTTAGCCGTGATGTTGTCTTTGTGGAAGATGCTATTCAGCCATTGCTTTCATGTACTAAGGAGACATCTGTTAGCTCCAAAGACATGTATGATACTTTGATGCCTCTTTTTACAGGTGGACAGGCTAGTGCTGGTCCAAATGAGGCAACTTCTCAGCCTTTGCAGGTTTCATATGATGATGCAGATCATTCCATTTCTGATGCAGATTTACATGATGCACTTGTTGATGAGAGAGCTGATATTGAACAGGCAAAAACTATGCCAAAATGGCTGGTGCAGACTTTGCGTGACAGCAAATTAGATGCACCTTTGTCATATCGTACTCGTTCAGGCTCTCATAGTACCTCCTTTGCATCAGATTGCTATGCTATGGCTGCATCTAGTCTCTGTGATGAGAATGAGCCTGTTTCTTTTGATGAAGCACAAAATTCAGAAAATTGGATGGCTGCTATGCAATCTGAATATGATGCTATAATGAAGAATGGTACATGGTCTTTATGTGACTTGCCTCCTGGCAAGAAGGCCATTGGCACTAAGTGGGTATACAAGCTGAAGCGTAAACCTGATGGTACAGTTGACAGGTATAAGGCTAGGCTTGTTGCAAAGGGTTATGCGCAGGAAAGAGGCATTGATTTTGATGAGACCTTTGCACCTACATGCCGTATGACTACTGTTCAGAGCATTTGTGCACTTGCAGCCCATCATGGTTGGAATGTACATCAGTTGGACATTAAAACAGCATTTCTGAATGGTGACTTGCATGAAGAAGTGTATGTTTTTCAGCCCCGTGGCTTTGTGCAGAAAGGGCATGAAAACCAGGTGTGCAGGTTAAAGAAGGCGTTATATGGTTTAAAGCAAGCACCACGTGCTTGGTATGAGAAGATACATGCCTATCTGATTGCACATGGTTTTGAGAACAGTCCAACTGAAAGCACCTTATATGTTAAGCGTGCTAATGATGTGCTTCTGATCATTGTTGTCTATGTAGACGACATGCTGCTCACTGGTCCTCTTGAGAAGCATATTGCTGATTTCAAGGCTGATTTGCATGCCTCATTTGAGATGTCTGATTTGGGGCATTTGCATCACTATTTGGGCATTCAATTTATGCAAGTTGATGGTGGAATGGCTTTGTGTCAAACGAAATATATTGACACATTATTGCAGCGTTTTGGCCTTGAAGACTGTAAGCCTATTGCCACTCCTATGGAGACAGGTTTACGATTGAGTCTTCATGATGCTGGAGATGCATTTGATGCTGTTCTCTATCAGCAGGCTGTTGGATGCTTGATTTACTTATGCATTACTCGGCCAGATATTCAGTTTGCTGTCTCACAGATGAGCAGGTTTATGCATTGCCCAGGAGTCACGCATTGGAAAGCGGTTAAGCGCATCTTTCGCTACTTGAGTGGTACTCGGCTACTTGGGTTGTTTTATCCCAAGGGGGGATCACCACCGCCAGATTTGCATGCTTTTTCTGACTCAGATTGGGCTGGTTGCTATGACACTCGTGTGTCCACCAGTGGTTTTTGCTTCATGCTTGGTAGCTCATGTATATCTTGGTTGAGCAAGAAGCAGCCTACTGTGGCCACTTCCAGTTGTGAGGCTGAGTATAGGGCAGCTTTCACAGCGACTGTTGAGTGTGTGTGGCTCAGACGCCTTATGGCTGATTTGGGTGTTGGCCAGTCTTCTGCCACCACCATCTTCACTGACAGTCAGAGCGCATTGGCAGTTGCGAGGAACCCTGTGTTCCATGCTCGCACTAAGCACATTGAGGTGCATTATCACTATGTCAGGGAGAGGTTCTCCTGGGGAGATCAGCTTGGCATATGTGCCCACGCAGGAGAACATTGCAGACCTTTTCACGAAGGCTCTGCCTAGGGAGAAGTTTGAAGCTTTCCGCAAAGCTTTGGGCTTACTTCCTTTTGTGGAGTGATTTCCACATAGCTCGGCACTTCCTTATACATGAGTGCCAGCTCCTTGTTCACCGCATCACTCCCAGGGGGGATTTGTTGATATATTTAGGTAGTGATGTGTGTGAACACTCTAGGACCGCCGGGGCACTTTTTTCCCTCTTTAGGAGGTTTTTTTCCCCCGGCTTGTATATACGCCTATTGCCCTAATGGGCTACTTATCTTTGTACATTCTCTAGTAATACATTCAGTCTTGTGTGTTGTGCTCCAAGCTTCTTCTTCTTCCTTGTGCTGTTCGCGTGCTTCCGCAGACGTCTAACTCCAACAGTAATGACTAGGGCACAAAAGCAAAAGGCAGCTTTGAAAGATGCTTCCACAACAGATTCAACAAAGGATAAGGGAAAAAAGACCATGGGGCATGAACCTTCTCAGGGAGCCAACCACAACCAAAACAAGGAAAAAATCTCACTAGAAAAAGTAGGAAGAAATGAAGATACTAATGAGCAAGTTATTGACAAAGCTTATGCAGTATCTAAGGAGGACCTAAGGCACTTTCAGAATGGGTCTACTTCAAGGAACAATCAAGAAGGCTTTCTCACTGCAGTTCAAGTCTTGTAGAGCACCTACCAATAGGTATCTTTATATAACTTTGTTAGCTATGAGTCCTGGATTCAGAGGAGAAGTAATGGCTTCCATAAATGGATTAGACCCTGGCACCGTGTTAAGTGGCGGGCAAGGCTTCACTTCTCTAATTTCTCAACAAATACCTATACCCTCAACTTATAGCTCAGAGCCATCTAGGGTGGCACCTCTTACTGATTACAAGAGCCCTAGATTAACTGTAAGTATCAAGGGAACTCCCTTGGTAGGAGTGATAGTTGATGGGGGATCTGGTATTAATCTGATGCCTGAGTACACAATGACATTGCTAAATTGAAACCAACTAAGGATGCTCATTTTACAGTATCATTAGAAGACCAAAGCAAGGTAAGCCCACTAGGCATAGTGGAAAAGGTTGAAGTCGTCATCCATAAGCTAAAATTTGTGTTGGATTTTATGGTAATAACACTCCCAAAGGTGAAGGGAGGATTTCCTCTTTTGATAGGAAGGCCATGGCTACGCCAGAGTAAAGCGGTACATGACTGGGGTAGTGACACCTTATGGGTGGCCGAAAGAGACAAGGTGATGAGACAGCTTCAGATGGAAGGAGGCACAGATGAAGCCCTAGGTACTTCTCAAGTTGTTCTCCATCCAGAGCAACCTACAGAGGAAGGCAAGGAAGATAACAATGGAGAAGACGAACAACAAACTATACAAGAAGGAGCAAACATTTGGGCCACACCTCCTCCACCATGGGTTCTGGAAAATCAAGAAATATCAGGACAAGAAAGGGAGCCTTCACCTCCCTGGGCATCTCCACCTCCTAATTCAAGTTGGGCATCTCCTAATCCAAATTGGGAGCCTCCTCCACCTCCAAACAGTGGGGTGACTCCACCTCCTAGTCCAAGCTGGGCACCTCCGCCTCCAAGCAGCTGGGTCACTCCAGAGGCTTGGGATCCATACTCTGCTTAAGGGCCTCCACACTGGGCACCTGAATGGGCAGCTTATCCTCCATCTTGGGTTACCGCTACAATTGGCTGGGCGGCCCAATGGGCATCCGGGAAGCCTCACACAGAGCCATATAAAACAAAATCACCTGACATCAAGGAAGAAGTTGATATAGGAGAAGAAATATCTAATGAAGATCTAGGCGACATCATGGATTGGATTGAGGAGACCAATAGCAATCAAGGAAAAAGAAGAAGAAGAACCTACTGTGGAGTATGTGGTATTAGGAGAACCAGCTAAAGATTTCCGAAGAGGTAAAGTTTTGAAAGGAGTTGAAGGAAGAAAAGGGATTGAAGCAAGCCAAACAGAAGAACTAGTAGAAAGCATTTTTCCATCGGTGGAAGTCCCAGTAGGATGGACACAGGAAAAGACCCAAGAAATCACCATCAATGATAGTCCCGCATTCACCAAACAAATGTTGTTTAAGGACGAGGAAGAGGCAATTTTGGAGCCAGTTAAAGAAGTCAACTTAGGGGAAGAAGAAAATCCACAAAATCTTCTACTGGAAGGTTGGTTGTGGGACCACCCTCTTCTTCTCACAGAGGTAATAACATTCATGAATAATTTTAAAGATGTATTTGCATGGAGTTACAAGGATTTGACAGGAATACCAAAAGAACTAGGAATACACATTATTCCTCTAGTGGAAGAAGCTCGGCCAATTAGAGGGAAAATGTATAGGTTAAATCCCAAATATGCAGAAGCAGTCAAGAAGGAAATCCAGAAAATGGAGGAAGCAGGTATCATAGTCCCTGTGGAGCATTCAGAATGGTTGTCCTCTATGGTCATAGCACCTACACTAAGAAGCAACCTAATAAAATCAGGGTTTGTGTGGATTTTTGAGCATTAAATAAGGTAACCATCCCTGATGGGTTTCCCACTCCCTTTTCTGAACAAGTGATTGAAGATGTGGCACTACATGTGCTGTACAGTTTCATGGATGGTTTTAGTGGATACAATCAACTGGAAATCCATGTTGAAGATCAACCAAAAACGGCCTTTGTAACTCCTTGGGGAACCTATATCTACACCAAAATGGCTTTTGGCCTTAGAAATGCACCAGCCACTTTTAATAGGACAGTATATCTGATCTTCAACAAGTTTCTCCTAAAATTCTTAAGAATTTTCATGGATGACTTTTCAGCCTTCTCTGGAGCAGCCTGCACCACTGCAGTAGAGAATGTGCCAGAACATTTGAAGCAATTAGAACAAGTATTCCAGCGTTGCAGAGAGACAGGTTTGAAACTTAACCCTAACAAATGTCATTTTCTGGTAACCCAGGGTACCTTGTTTGGACATGTGGTCTCTGCTAAAGGGATGACTCCAGATCCGGATAAGGTAATGTCAATTCTTAAGCTTCCAAGACCTATAAATGCTAAAGAGGTCCAGAGCTTCTTGGGGCACACAGGATATGACCGCAAGTTTATACGCATGTATGCAGAGGAAGCACGACCACTTTCACGGCTTACGAGTAAAAGTTTTCCCTTTCAATGGTTTGAAGAAGAAGAATCAACATTCACTTATCTAAAACAAAGGTTGGCATATGCACCTATACTCATCTCACCAGATTGGTCTAAGACATTCCACGTGCATGTAGATGCAAGCTTGTATGCAGTAGGAGCTATACTAACCCAACCAAGCGAAGTACACAAATTAGATCAACCCATTCAATACGCAAGTAGGCTCCCCTCAAAAGCAGAGAAGAACTATAGCACCACAGAAAGGGAAGCATTGGCTATTGTATTTGCCCTCAAGAAATTCAGGCACTATTTATTAGGCACTACCTTCACAGTGATTACAGATCATCAAGCTTTGAAATATTTGTTGAATAAGCCACAGGTTGCAGTAAGAGTATGGAGATGGTTGCTCCTCTTCCAAGAATTCGAGTTTGAAATTGTACAGAGAAGCGGTAGGCAACATCTCATTGCAGACCACCTCTCTCGCATCAGGCATCCAACTCAAGCAACAAAGGGAGTAGAAGATGATTTCCCAGACAGCCAAATATACAAGGTAAATATAGCACCTACATGGTATGATGATTTAACTCTCCTCCTAGGAAAAGGTCAATTTCGTACCGGGTCTACTCCATTAGAAAGGCATAGACTCCTCTTAAAAAGTAAAAATTTCATGATGGCAAAAGATACTCTCTATAAGGTTGGTCCTGATGGGATGTACAGAAAGTGTCTTCAACCACATGAAACAGAAACTGTTCTTCAATTGACACATGAGGGAAAGTCTAGTGGTCATTTTCCTGGACATATCACTGCACTGAGGGTACTTCAAAGTGGCCTATGGTGGCCATATCTCTTCAGAGATGCCACTAAATTTGCCAAGGCGTGTGATGTTTGTCAACGATGGGCGCCCAAACCAACACGACAAAGGAACCAGCCGCTTAATATCTCTGTAGCTTGGCAACCCTTTGAGCATTGGGGAATAGACTTTGTTGGCCCTATTTTTCCAGTAGCACAAGATGCATGTGCAAAGTATCTTTTAGTAGCAACGGATTATGCCACTAAGTGGGCTGAAGTCATAGCCAGTAAGGAGTGTACTGCTGAAACGGTAGCCACCTTCTTGTATAATTACATCTTTTGCAGATATGGATGTCCAATAGAGGTCACAACAGATCAAGGATCCCATTTCGTCAACAAGGTGCTGACTTTGATTTTTGAAAAGTATCAAATATTCCATAAGAAGTCCTGTGCATACTACCCAAGGGCAAATGGTCAGGCAGAGAGCACAAATAAAGTTCTCATGCTCTTACTAAGAAAAACATGCTTACAGTTTCCTAATACATAGGGCGAGGCATATCTTGGAACCTTGTGGGCCTACAGAACTTCTTTCAAAGCCACAACAAGACTTACTCCATTTGAACTAGTGTATGGAATACAAGCAATTGCTCCTTTTGAGTTCTTGCATGGCTCCAACCGCGTGGGAACCAAGCGAATTCCTGGATTTACTAGCGCACTCTCAGCCACCATTGTGAGGCTACAACTTCTTGAAGAAAAGAGAAGGATAGGCAATGAAACTCTAGTGGCAGTATAGGTAAAAAGAAAACAGGATCATTATGCAAACCTCTGGAAATCAAAGATTAAGGAACCCTAGTTTTGCTGTACCACCCAAGACTCTTTGAGAAGAAGGCCAAGAAGAAGTTGATGCCGAGATGGAACGGACCTTTTAGGGTCATACGCACACTTCCAAAAGGGGCAGTACAAATCTCCACATTGACGGGCACAATACTGCCCTTAGTCAATGAATCTAAGCTAAAACCCTATATAGAAGGATAGGAAAGAAGGAATTGCCCGTGTACATAATGTATATACCCTTATGTTATTAGCTTATGTCACTTCCTTATTTAGCTATTGATTTTTTTCATCTATCTTCTTCATGTATCCCATTCCCACTTATCTACTGTCCTTCCCACCCACTCCTAGCATCCACTCCTAGAACACTATGGTCACTACCATCTTCCTCTTATACTCATAGGCATTATGCTACTAATTTTTTCTATCTCTTATCACATAAAATTTCTCCTCCCTGCCATCCCTCTAAGCGAAGATGCAACCCGCTAAGCGAAGAAGGCAAAAGATCATCTCAAACAATTTACCACTCACCTGGGTGACCTCTTCTCCATCCTTTCTCTCCATGGGTGACCTCTCCTCCACCCTTCCTCTAATGGGGTCCTTTCCTCCACCCTTCCTCTCCTAGGAAGACCTCGCCTTCCTTACTCCCCCTTCCAATACCACACTCCCTCCAATGCTACAAAGACGCCCTCACCTCCTTCCTTGCTTACCTAAGCACCCGATCTATCCCCTCTCATCTCTTCCCTTCCAAAAACGACCTACCCTTCCCTTCCTTCTCCTCCCTCTGAGTAACAAATTTTCTATGCTCTGTCATTTGGCACCTCCCTTCTATGGTTGACTAAGATCACTTCCTTTCCTTCTCCATCATTCTAAGGCAAACACACCTCCACTCCTCCCTCCTCCCTCCTCCCTCCTCCCTACCTAGAACAACTCCTCCTCCCACCTCTATTCTCATGACCTTGGTGACACCTACCCTCCACTAAGGCGACTTCTCCTCCCAACTCCCACCATGGGCGACCTCTCCACCCAACTCTACTCTACCCTACCTCCTCATCCTTGGCGACCCCTCCTCCTTGGCGACCTACCTCCCAACTCCCACATTGGGCGACCCTCCTCCCTCTCAACCTCTATGGTCAAGACAGGGCGACCCTCATCCTTCCAATTTGCCAAGTTGGGCGACCCTCCTCCCACTCAACCTCTATGGCCAACTTGGGCGACCCTCCTCCCTCTCAACCTCTATGGCCAACTTGGGCGACCCTCCTCCCTCCCAACCTCTATGGCCAAGACTGGGCGACCCTCATCTTCCAATTTGCCAACTTGGGCGACACTCCTCCCTCTCAACCTCTATTGCCAAGCCTGGGCGACCCTCATCCTTACAATTTGCCAACTTGGGCGACCCTCCTCCCACTCAACCTCTATGGCCAAGCTAGGCGACCCTACTTCAACCTCTACTCTCATAATTAGGCGACCCTCCTCCATCTCTACTCTCTACCTAGGCGACCCTACTCCCACCTCTACTCTCATCAATTTAGGCGACCCTCCTCCACCTCTACTCTCTACCTAGGCGACCATACTCACACCTCTACTCTCGTCAAGTTAGGCCTCCTCCACCTCTACTCTCATCCTAGGAGACGCTACTCCCACCTCTACTCTCTTCCTAAACCATCACCCTCCTCCCACCTAGGGAGACCCTCCTCCCACCTCTGCTCGCATGAACTAGGCGACACCCTCTCCCCACCTAGGCCTATCCCTTCTCCCACTTCTAATTTCATGTTAAGGCGAGCACCCTTCCACTCTCATTCGATTCGGGCGACCACTCGCCCAAGTAGCTTAACATGGGCGACCACCACTCAACTCCCCTTCTCGTATAAAATTGTCTAAGATACGACCTCCCCTCCTCATCCCTCTAGTGGCGACCTCTCCTCCAATCTTTCCACTTGTTGGGCGACCTCAACTTCCCGCATCTCTAACCTGAGCTTGGGTGACCTCTTCTCCTCTCTATAGCCACCCTAACCTAGGCGACCTTGCCTCACTCTCTCTCATTCAAAGGCAACTTACCATCCACCTATCACGGTGCAACTTACCGTCTTACTTTATTAATGAACGACTTGGCGACCTCCCATTACCTCTTATCCATACTAGATCCATATTCCATCGGAAGTCGTGGGCATCCATTCAACATTTACCCAAATCAGTCACGCCACTGTCCAGCACCAGCGATTCGTCACCAGCGTCAGCAATTGGCCATCACCATCATCTCTGGGAGAATCTGCACGCGCCACCACAGTCATATATTGGCTTATTGCCGGGCCAAAGCCATCACTCTGTCCAACGCCATCACAGTAATTATTGGCTTAGTGCTCTTGTCCAGCATCATAAATCGATAATCCGCATCATTCGAAGCCAACAATCGCAGCCATCACTCGAAGACATCAATAGAGCAGCATCCGCATCCTCTTCGTCTATCCTTCCGCATCAAATACTTCATTCGCCAAGGCTCACGAATCACTCAGCCGACTGAAGATCGTAAATATGCATTAGTCTCTCCTCATCACCAGCAATATCAACCATACTGAAGTACTGAAATAATTCAATCAATACAACAAGCATCTGAGTTTTCTACATTGAACATGGCATCATCTTCAGTAGAAATAGAAGAAACATGTTCTGAATTTAAAACTGATACTGAAAGTGCATCGAGGCAATCATCTGGTGATTCTAGTGATTCACTCTATGTGGTCTCTGAGGAGAATCCCTCCGAGTCAGAGTCACTTGATGAAGAAATTCAGCAGGATCAGAGCAAATCTCCAGCAGTAAATACTCAGCCAAGTACTCACATCAAGGACTCTGCTACATCATCAACAAATGTGGAAAATGTGGCCACAACCACAGAGATCATCATTTCCATCCCTGGGGAAATCTCTTTGAAATTGGACTTAAGCATATGTGGTAAGCTTCAAAACTCATTTACTTTAGAAGAATTAAAGAATATGGTTTACTCACAATAGCAAATGCCAAGCTCGCCTCACTTAGTGACCCTCAGACTTGTGGTATGGAGATCTTAACACTCTTCAAGTCTTTTCCATCCCTTTCTGGAGGAAGGATCACTAAAGAAAAACTCGCCCTTATGTTGGGAACACAAGGGATTCCAGAATCAAAGAAGGCAGGCAGTTATGCAGAGTTGGCTCTTCCCGATATATTGCAAGCATGTACGACTAGTTTCTCCACTCTAAATTGTAGTCAGGTAATGATGAAGAGGCTCCTATTATTCAAGGCATTCTTCCTCCTGAAGAATAATTTACATTTCACCGATGTGAAAATATGTGAACCTCTTCTTTGCTTCGCCCAAGCAAAGCCCTACCTATATCACAAAATTCTACTTCAGACGCTCGCCGAACGAAAGAAAAGATATGGGCAGCAGGTAGGAAAAAGGGCTCTTACCTTCAAAGTGGTAGGAGGTCACATTATGCTGTACATATATAGGTACTTTGCGGCCCTCCATTCAAAAGACGTGTCGCGCCCGACATCATCAAAATATCCACATGCAGCGCACCCTCGCAAGAAACGAAGAGTCAAGATTCAGAAAGATTCGAGGGAGCTCCTCGATAATCTTCTAATCGACCAGCAAAGATATGCTAGAGCATGAAAAAAGGTACGCACATCAGCCAAAACCCCCTTTTCGCCTATCAAACTAGTACCTACTTCATCTAGAAGAACTTCTCCTTCCGTTCAATCCCCCCCCCCACCTTCACAAACCCCACACACTTCAGACACACCTACTGCACCCATTGCCCCACCTCATTCCACCCCCACTCCCCCTACCGCTTCCACCATATCGACTCTCATCACCATTGATCCACCGATTGACCCAATTCATCTCCAATTTCCATCATATCCCACACCACCACCTTCCCCTCTCCAACCTGCAGCGCCCCATTCCCCATCACCACAGGCACCATCTCATCCCCCTTCGCCACTCCCACCAGCATCGATAACGATTTCTCAAAATAATGCACTCCTCCCACCTACGCAAGCTCAAACCTCTATTCAACCACCCTCGTTCGAAATACTACCCTTTCCACCACCATTTCGGTTCTCTCCGTCCTGCCATAATCCCGCTACACATTTATCTCCGCACCCATTTATTGATGCATATCACTTACAGAATATGTGCGAGATGGATGTTGCAAAAAACAGGTTTTCTGAGATTACTAACAAACTTATGGAAGACAGCCGGGCTTGTATGAATTTAGAGAATCGGCTATGCAATCATGCTCACATGTTGAGTGAAGAATGTCTTAGAGTAAGTCTCATCAACAAGGAGATGTACATGCAGATTGTCGAATTATCTACCCACTTCCAGGATGCCAACCGACTTGAAAAGAAGGTACAAAACTTACAAGCTTTTCTGCAAGATGAAGAAGAAAAGACCACAAGGCTGAAGGCTGAAAATAAAGATCTTAAATCAGCTAACAAGAACCTCTTGGCTGAAAATGCACTGCTAAAGCGAAATAGTGGTGGAAAGGGTAGTATTTCGAACGGGGGTGGTTGAATAGAGGTTTGAGGTTGCGTAGGTGGGAGGGGTGTATTATTTTGGGAAATAGTTATCGATGCTGGTGGGAGTGGCGAAGAGATGGTGCCTGTGGTGATGGGGAATGGGGCGGTGCAGGTTGGAGAGGGGAAAGTGGTGGTGTGGGACATGATGGAAATAGGAGATGAATTGGGTCATTCGGTGGATCAATGGTGATGGGAGTGGATATGGTGGAAGCGGTAGGGGGAGTGGGGGTGGAATGAGGTGGGGCAATGGGTGCAGTAGGTATGTCTGAAGTGTGTGGGGTTTGTGAAGGTGGGGGGATTGAACGGAAGGAGAAGTTCTTCTAGATGAAGTAGGTACTAGTTTGATAGGCGGAAAGGGGGTGTTGGCTGATGTGCGTACCTTTTTTGATGCTCTAGCATATCCTTGCAGGTCGATTAGAAGAGTATCGAGGAGCTCTCTGGAATCTTTCTGAATCTTGACTCTTCCTTTCTTGCGAGGGTGCGCTGCATGTGGATGTTTCGATGATGTCGGGCGCGACACGTCTTTTGAATAGAGGGCCGCAAAGTACCTATATATGTATAGCATAATGTGACCTCCTACCACTTTGAAGGTAAGAGCCCTGCTGCCCATATCTTTTCTTTCGTTCGGCGAGCATCTGAAGTAGAATTTTGTGATATGGGTAGGGCTTTGCTTGGGCGAAGCAAAGAAGAGGTTCACATATTTTCACATCGGTGAAATGTAAATTATCCTTCAGTGTTAAGATCTCCATACCAAAAGTCTGAGGTTCACTAAGTGAGGGGAGCTTGGCATTTGCTATTGTGAGTAAACCCATATTCTTTAATTCTTCTAAAGTAAATGAGTTTTGAAGCTTACCACATATGCTTAAGTTCAATTTCAAAGAGATTTCCCCAAGGATGGAAACGATGATCTCTGTGGTTGTGGCCACATTTGCCATATTTCCTGATGATGTAGCAGAGTCCTTGATGTGAGTACTTGGCCGAGTATTTGCTGCTGGAGATGTGCTCTGATCCTGCTGAATTTCTTCATCAAGTGACTCTGACTCGGAGGGATTCTCCTCAGAGACCACATAGAGTGAATCACTAGAATCACCATATGATTGCCCCGATGCACTTTCAGTATCGGTTTTAAATTCAGAAAATGTTTCTTCTATTTCTACTGAAGACGATGCCATATTCAATGTAGAAAACTCAGATGCTTGTTGTATTGATTGAATTATTTCAGTACTTCAGTATGGTTGATATTGCTGGTGCTGAGGAGAGACTAATGCAATTTCTTTACGATCTTTAGTCGGCTGAGTGATTCGTGAGCCTTAGCGAATGAAGTATTTGATGCGGAAGGATAGACGAAGAGGATGCGGATGCTGCTCTATTGATGTCTTCGAGTGATGGCTGTGATTGTTGGCTTCGAATGATGCGGATTATCGATTTATGATGCTGGACAGGAGCAGTAAGCCAATAATTATTGTGATGGCACTAGACAGAGTGATGGCACTGGCCCGGTAGTAAGCCAATATATGACTGTGGTGGCGCGTGCAGATTCTCCCAAAGATGATGGTGATGGCCAATTGTTGACGCTGGTGATGAATCGCTGGCGCTGGACAGTGGCGTGACTGATTTGGGTAAATGTCGAATGGATGCCCGCGACTTCCGATGGAATATGGATCTAGTATGGATAAGAGGTAATGGGAGGTCGCCAAGTCGTTCGTTAATAAAGTAGGACGGTAAGTTGCACTGTGATAGGTGGATGGTAAGTTGCCTTTGAATGAGAGAGAGTGAGGCAAGGTCGCCTAGGTTAGGGTGGCTATAGAGAGGAGAAGAGGTCGCCCAAGCTTGGGTTAGAGATGCGGGAAGTTGAGGTCGCCCAACAAGTGGAAAGATTGGAGGAGAGGTCTCCACTAGAGGGATGAGGAGGGGAGGTCGTATCTCAGACAATTTTGTACGAGAAGGGGACTTGAGTGGTGGTCGCCCATGTCAAGCTACTTGGGCGAGTGGTCGCCCCAATCGAATGAGAGTGGAAGGGTGCTCGCCTTAACATGAAATTAGAAGTGGAAGAAGGGATAGGCCTAGGTGGGGAGAGGGTGTCGCCTAGTTCATGCGAGCAGAGGTGGGAGGAGGGTCGCCCTAGGTGGAAGGAGGGTGATGGTTTAGGAAGAGAGTAGAGGTGGGAGTAGGGTCGCCTAGGATGAGAGTAGAGGTGAAGGAGGCCTAACTTGACGAGAGTAGAGGTGTGAGTATGGTCGCCTAGGTAGAGAGTAGAGGTGGAGGAGGGTCGCCTAAATTGATGAGAGTAGAGGTGGGAGTAGGGTCGCCTAGGTAGAGAGTAGAGATGGAGGTTGGTCGCCTAATTATGAGAGTAGAGGTTGGAGTAGGGTCGCCTAGCTTGGCCATAGAGGTTGAGTGGGAGGAGGGTCGCCCAAGTTGGCAAATTGTAAGGATGAGGGTCGCCCAGGCTTGGCAATAGAGGTTGAGAGGGAGGAGTGTCGCCCAAGTTGGCAAATTGGAAGATGAGGGTCGCCCAGTCTTGGCCATAGAGGTTGGGAGGGAGGAGGGTTGCCCAAGTTGGCCATAGAGGTTGAGAGGGAGGAGGGTCGCCCAAGTTGGCCATAGAGGTTGAGTGGGAGGAGGGTCGCCCAAGTTGGCAAATTGGAAGGATGAGGGTCGCCCAGTCTTGACCATAGAGGTTGAGAGGGAGGAGGGTCGCCCAATGTGGGAGTTGGGAGGTAGGTCGCCAAGGAGGAGGGGTCGCCAAGGATGAGGAGGTAGGGTAGAGTAGAGTTGGGTGGAGAGGTCGCCCATGGTGGGAGTTGGGAGGAGAAGTCGCCTTAGTGGAGGGTAGGTGTCACCAAGGTCATGAGAATAGAGGTGGGAGGAGTTGTTCTAGGTAGGGAGGAGGGAGGAGTGGAGGTGTGTTTGCCTTAGAATGATGGAGAAGGAAGGGAAGTGGTCTTAGTCAACCATAGAAGGGAGGTGCCAAATGAAAGAGCATAGAAAATTTGTTACTCAGAGGGAGGAGAAGGAAGGGAAGGGTAGGTCGTTTTTGGAAGGGAAGAGATGAGAGGGGATAGATCGGGTGCTTAGGTAAGCAAGGAAGGAGGTGAGGGCGTCTTTGTAGCATTGGAGGGAGTGTGGTTTTGGAAGGGGGAGTAAGGAAGGCGAGGTCTTCCTAGGAGAGGAAGGGTGGAGGAAAGGACCCCATTAGAGGAAGGGTGGAGGAGAGGTCTCCCATGGAGAGAAAGGATGGAGAAGAGGTCGCCCAGGTGAGTGGTAAATTTAGTGCATTAAAAGCTTTGCTCACATCTTCTGACACGGAGGACCTCACCCCACCACCAGCAACAGAAGAAACAGACCAGGAAGTTACTGCAAATGAAGCACAACAGGACACTTCAGCTGAACATCGAAGGCCCGGGAAGGAGCCTGCATGTGACTCGTCTCATTGTCATGTGGACAAAGATTATTATTTTTTTTTTCTGTCTAGTTTCCTAGTATTTCATTGCTGCACAGTGTCGTAGCTTTTATGTAGCACCAATTGCATAACCCTTCATGGAACTTTATTTTGTACTGGCAGAACTCAAAATTATTTTTGGAAGCTAATGATGTATTCACTCCATGTTTTCTCTACAAATATATGATGTAATCACTCCATTATTCTCTTGTTACACCTCAGCTATTCATTTTTCCTTTCTCTCCGAGACGGAGAGACATTAGTGGCGGGGAACTTGTAGAACAAATTTTTGAAGGATAGAGTAAAGGATGGCACCAAGGGAACGAATATCAAACTGGGCGCCAAGACGTCCAAAATCTGAAGTTGGACGCCAAGACGTCCAAAATCTGGAGTTTGGCACCAAGACGCCCAAAATGTGGAGTTGGGCGCCAAGACGTCCAAAATCTGGAGTTGGGCACCAAGACGTCCAGATGGTAGAGTTGGGCGACTTCATGCCCAAGGCATGCCGAGACAAGCAGACCTGACAAGGCGGCCAAGTGGGGCCAGCCACTCATCATTACACGACAAAGTCTGGTACTGGCGACGGCCAAGCTGACAAATGAAACCGCCTAATGCATTAACTTCCCATTACTCCCATGTAACAGACTTACCTATTGTACCGGTTCCTCACCTCTCTCCTATAAAAAGGGGAAACCTCAAGAGAAAGGATATAGGAGATGGAGCATGTAGTGCACACTACAGGAGAATATAGCTGAGAGGAGAATATAGCTGAGAGTGAGAGCGGGCTTAGAGCTCGTAGATGGTTGAGTTCTGCTCATGTTATTTACTTATGCTGCTTATGTTATTTGCTGATGCCACTTATGTGAGAATACTTGGAGGTTGTATTTAGTTGTCTGTTTTGTGTTTGAATGATAAGTAGTATGCTTAGCTGTGGTATGATTAGCTAATGACTGGTATTCAGATTGTGTTACATTTGGCTTTCTAGTTTAGTGTGGTCTCTTGCTCTATTCTGCTCCGTGCTTGCTGCTGCTGTGTCTCTTTCTTCTAAGTGTAGTTTCCAGTGATGATATAGAGGCTTGGGGATATGTGTCTATCATGGTAATGTGCTTAAATGTGTTCATGTGTTTACATATGCTCCAGGAGTAGTGCATTTTGCATTCCCTGCACCCACAGACTTACTTCACCACCTACACGATGCTATGCCTTTCGCGGATAGACCCGCTTATATTTCATTTCTAGATGCCATATGAATCTGCACTCGTAGGTGGTTTTCTGATATTTCTGTGGAAAGATGACCTTTCCTTTACAATGTAAGATGCTTAGTTACGTTAGTTGCTTAGTGGGCTTCTGATAACACATCTTCTTAAGTAAGGTAATAAGCACCTTATTTGTGCTTTCAGCCTCGCCATTAGCTCTCGGATAGTATGCACACGATACCTTGTGGAAGATTTTATACTTCATGAAGATGGTTGTAAGAGTTCTGTTTACAAAGTGTGTACCTTGGTCCGTAGTAATTTCAATTGGGCATCCATACCTGTAGAAAATGTGCTCGTACAGAAATGCAGCTACTGTGTTAGAGGTGCAATCCACAGATGCAATGACTTCTGCCTATTTAGTAGCATAATCTGTTGCCACCAATAAGTATTTTGCTTTTGAGGGATAAGCCATGGGATAGATGGGGCCTACAAAGTCTAGCCCCCATCTTTCAAAGGGCTTCCATGCTGTAGAAATGGTTAGAGGTCTATTGTTGAGCTTAGATGGTTTAGGACCACATCTTTGACAGATGTCACAGGACTTGACCATGCTACATGCATTTCTAAAGAGGTAGGGTCACCAAAGTCCACTCTGGAGCACTCTATGGGCAGTGATGTGTCCTGGATAATGACATGATGATGGTCCATTGTGGGCAGATTCTAGGATGGCTTGAACTTGTTGAGGATATGCACATCTTCTGATCATGCCATCAGCTCCGATTTTGAAGAGCTTCTTCTACTTTTGAGTAAGAGTCTCCTTTTCTCTAATGCTGACATTTGTGAAGAGCAAGTGCCAGTAGATAATAAGTGGACTATTTCACTGTACCATGATGGATAAGTATTTACCTGGAATAGGTGATGGTCTCGGAGATCATCATTTACTCCCTTGCCTTCATCAAGTACTCCTATTCTAGATAGATGATCTTCCATGACATGTTGTTTTCCTGGTCTCTGCATTATTTCAAAATCAAACTCTTGGAAAAGTAGTAACCACCTCCAAATGCGACCTACAATGTTAGGCTTATTGATCAAGTATTTGATTGCTTGATGATCTCTAATTACCACAAAATGAACACCCAAGAGGTAGTGTCTAAATTTCTTGAGAGCAAACACAATGGCCAAGGCTTCCCTTTCTGTCGTGCTGTAGTTTCTTTCAGCTTTGGAGAGAATTCTACTCGCATAATGAATGGGTCTGTCTAGTTTATGTTCTTGGTTGTGCAAGAATTGCGCTTACAGCACTGGAACTGGCATCCACATGCACATGAAAAGGTACATCCCAATCCGGAACTATGAGAATGGGAGCGCTCGCCAATTTACCTTTGAGAGTTTCAAATGCTAATTCCTCTTCCTGAGACCAAGTAAATGGGACTAGTTTTCCTGTTAGTCTAGGCAACGGCCTTGCTATATCAACATACATTTTGATGAACTTTCTATGATATCCAGTGTGACCAAGGAAACTTTGTACTTGTTTCGAACTAATAGGACGTGGCATTCGCATAATGGCAAGTACCTTATCAGGATCGGGAGCCATACCTTTTGATGAAACCACATGCCCAAGAAGTGTTCCTTCAGTGACTAAAAAGTGACACTTGTTTGGGTTCAGCTTGAGTCGTGCTTGGCTGCATAGCTCGAAGGCTTCTCTCAATTGTGCAAGGTGTTCTCTAAAATATTCGATGGGAGAGGAACATCCCGCACCTGAGAAAGTGGAAAAATCATCCATAAAAATTCTTAAGAAGTTCAAAAGCAGTGGTCTAAAAATGGTGGAGACCACCCTGTTGAAGGATGCAGGAGCATTTCTTAGACCAAAAGCCATCTTAGTGTACACATATGTACCCCATGGTGTGACAAAGGTTGTTTTGGGTTGATCTGCAGGATGAATTGGTACTTGATTGTACCCACTGAAACCATCCATGAAATTGTAGAGAGAATGTCCTGCTACATCTTCTACCACTTGTTCAGAAAAAGGAGTAGGAAAGCCATC
>CM035424.1:23409442-23611942 GCA_020310875.1 Ceratopteris richardii | reverse complement strand
AAGCTCGTTCTGCACCACCTCCATACACTCCTTCTTGATAGTCACCCGAATGTCCTCTAGATGTGGAGCGATCTCCCCCTCCTCGTGCATGCTGTCCAGTTTCGTTTTCATATCAGTAAGCGCAGTGTGCAACTCCTCCAGGTCCCGTGAGTGCTGTTTGCGGGTAGCGAGAAGCTCTTCCCGAAGGGATTCGTTTTCCTTCTCCAAGGTTGCCACCTTGGCTTCGAGGGAGACAACTCTACGAGTAACCCCGTTCAGTGCAAAATCTCCTTCTTTCTTGTGTTTTCCTATCAACTCTCGGAGGGCATGCTCTAAGGTGGCCAACTGTTCCTCCAGCTTGGGAGCCATGAGAGAGAGAGAGAGAGAGAGAGAGAGAGAGAGAGAGAGAGAGAGAGAGAGAGAGAGAGAGAGAGAGAGAGAGAGAGAGAGAGAGAGAGAGAGAGAGAGAGAGAGAGAGAGAGAGAGAGAGAGAGAGAGAGAGAGAGAGAGAGAGAGAGAGAGAGAGAGAGAGAGAGAGAGAGAGAGAGAGAGAGAGAGAGAGAGAGAGAGAGAGAGGATTTGGGTTTTTCTTAGGGTTAGGGATTAGGATTAGGTTCTAGAGTTAGGGTTAGGGTTCAGGTTATGGTTAGGGTTAGGGTTAGGGTTAGGGTTAGGGTTGCACATACTTTTGGAGATGTGGGTTCTGGAGTTAGGGTTAGTTTGGGAGTTTGGCAGGTGGGCATGTTAGGTTTTGGTGTTTAGGGTTAGGGTTATGGTTTCATATCAGTTTGCAGCTGGGGTTTCGGGTATGTTAGGATTGTATCCCCGGGTGTTCTATTCTTGTTTGCAGGACCCATCGGAGTGGTGCGTCAGTCAATCTTTTAGGGTTGCATTTCGAATTTGTTAGGTGTTAGGGTTCTCTTCTCGTGATTAGGGTTTGTTCAAACCGAGGAAGAGGAGAGGGGATTCGGCGTGGTAGGGGTACTGGCAGAGGGCGGGGTAGAGACGTGCATGCAGCGGGCGGGGCAGAGAGAGGCACGAGTAGCGGGAACGGAGAAGGGGTGGGCGCGCGAAGCGGGCAGGGCAGGGCAGGGGGCCGAGCAAGGCGAGGCAGAGAAGGCGGGGAAGGAGGCAGAGAAGGGCGCGGTAGGGCGGGGCAGGGGCGAAGCAGGGCCGCGGCTAGGGTTTCGGACCGCAGCAGAGAGAGAGAGAGAGAGAGAGAGAGAGAGAGAGAGAGAGAGAGAGAGAGAGAGAGAGAGAGAGAGAGAGAGAGAGAGAGAGAGAGAGAGAGAGAGAGAGAGAGAGAGAGAGAGAGAGAGAGAGAGAGAGAGAGAGAGAGAGAGAGAGAGAGAGAGAGAGAGAGAGAGAGAGAGAGAGAGAGAGAGAGAGAGAGAGAGAGAGAGAGAGAGAGAGAGAGAGAGAGAGAGAGAGAGAGAGAGAGAGAGAGAGAGAGAGAGAAAGACTTTTTAACGTCTATAAGAGGCCAAAATCGGCCTATGAGACAAAACATATACATGAGTATGATCCAATCCACTGTGATCCAAAACGAAAATAAAGTGTGAGTACTGCAAACGGGTATAAAAGGAGGGATAGTAGCTGGCATCAAGGGTGTGGGGTGCTATGGGTATGCACTCTATATGCTCAATGGGTGAGATACAAATATGATATGCATAGGGAGGGGAGGCTCGATGGTATCACAACCCCCTAAATGCCTGGAGTGGGTGTAGGATATAATGCATCGGTGGGTAAGGCATCATGGCGATCCTCAAAATGCTCTGGGAGTCCAAATCGATAGGGGTGCGCTGCTGACGTCTCTGTATCTCCATGTCATGGCGTGCGTGAATCGCTTGAATCTCTCTCTGATGTGGACGAGCTCTCCGGACAAGGGGTCTCGGTCGTCGACGCTGTCGTCTAAGCTCCTCTGCTCTGTGTAATGTGACACCCCGCATCGAGCTGGGCCTTCGAGTGTATGTGGGTCTGAAAAAATCTGTATTATAAGTCTGAGGGGGGGGGGCAGGTGTATCTCCATCTCCTGTTGGAGGAGTGATGCGCGGCGGTGCTGGAGCTCTACTAGGAAACGACCTAGAGGGCGCTGGTCCTCTGTCCCCAATAAAGCCCTGATCTCTCTGGGCCCCCTGAAGAGCTGTGGATAGCGGTCTCTGATGTCCTCATATGCCTGGCATCTACATGTGTAGTGCTCCTCGTCCTCCACCTCCTCTCTACATATCCTGCATAGTCGCTCATCCCTGGGGGTATGTGTGGGTCTCCCAATCTCAATCTCGAGCTGGTGTGATGATACTCTGAGCTCCCCAATGGCCACTCTCTCAGCTGGTGCCATATATGTATCCATGTATCGTGGTCTCTGAATGAAACCATCCGCTGTCTCCGTCAGGAAGTGCTCTCTGTAGTGTTGCCTCTTTGTGGGAAGAGGCTCCCGTGGTGCTATCCATGTCTCCCTGACGTGTATCTATAGTAGGTCCTGACGGATGATCCTATTCCTCTCCGAACGAGAGAGGGTAATGTGGGGGGAAGAGACGTCATACTGAAAAGGGCGGAGATCGGTAATGCCCATGCCATGGTCTGCTAACCATCGGTAAGTCTGTGCATACCATACTCTCTCATGCCCTGTCTTTGCCAAATGTCTAGAGCTCTCAAATGCAAGCCTGGTGGGAGAAGAAAGAAAGAAAGAAAGTCATATTAACGTCTCCTGGAGGCCAAACTTGGCCTATGAGACAGAAAACCATGTACAAGTGTAGTAACCCTGTGTAGAGGATAAAATGAAATAAAAGGTATATGGCGACACAAAGATATATAAGGCTGGAAAAGGATGGGAAGACGTGGCTCTGACTCCGCAGATAGTGGCCACCTAATACATGGGGGACATGTGAGTAAAACACCCTAGCTACTGGTGAATGGGTGGGGGTGGGTGTAGAATGTGGTACATCGGGGGTGGTCTGAGTGCCTCCTGAAGTAAGACAACCCATGGGGTGGTGGTGCGCCTATGCTCCATCATGTGGTCGTAGGCTGTCCTGATGCGTGAGTTATCCTCCTGATATAGTCGTGGTCGATGATATCTTCCCATGCGTGGTCGGCGCCGTGCTCTCTGTGCGCTTCCTGGTGGAGCGTGAGCCCTATAGATGGACTTTTCTGATGTAGCTCAGCTCGCTGAAAAAACTTGGTAATGGTCTGCTGGGTACTCACTCGTGGCTGATGTGTGGGCTGGAGTGACCGATCTCGCCTCTCGTATGCTGCCGCGAGGAAGCGTCCCAAGCGTCGCTGGTCTCCCATAGTCATGCATAACGGGAGTGACTCCTCTATCTGGAACTGTGCTCGTAGGTCTAAGTATGCTGGGCATCTGATAACAAAATTCTCCTCACTCTCTACCTCTGTCTCGCATACTGGGCACCACCTCTCCTCACGCGGGACTCCCCTGGATCGACCCCTCTCAATCTCAAGCTGGTGCGATGAGACCCGGAGCTGCCCAATGACAACTCGAAGGTGGTAGAGAGAGAGAGAGAGAGAGAGAGAGAGAGAGAGAGAGAGAGAGAGAGAGAGAGAGAGAGAGAGAGAGAGAGAGAGAGAGAGAGAGAGAGAGAGAGAGAGAGAGAGAGAGAGAGAGAGAGAGAGAGAGAGAGAGAGAGAGAGAGAGAGAGTCATATTAACCTCTTCTGGAGGCCAAACTTGGCCTATGAGACAAAAGCCATGTACAAGTGTAGTAGCCATGTGCAGAAAATGAAATGAAATAAACAAAAGCTATCTATCTAGGGCTCGTAAAAGGCTGGGGAGACGTGGCTCTGACTCAGCAGATAGTGGCCACCTAATACAAAGGGATCCATAATATGACTGAGTAAAACACGCTAGCTACTCATGATGGGGGGAGGTGGGTGTAGTATGTGGTACATCGGTGGTGGTCTCATTGCCTCCTGAAGGAAGACAACCCAGGGGGTAGTGGTACGCCTATGCTCCATCATGTGGTCGTAGGCTGTCCTGATGCGTGAGATATCCTCCTGATATAGTCGCGGTCGACGATATCCTACCATGCATGGTCGGCGTCGTGCTCTCTGTGCTGCTGCCTGGTGGAGCGTGAGCCCTATAGAAGGACCTCTCCGATGTAGCTCGGCTCGCTGAAAGAACTGGGTAATGGTCTGCTGGGTACTCACCCGTGGCGTATGTGTAGGCTATAGTGACTGCTTTTGCCTCTCGTATGCTGCTGTGAGGAAACGCCCCAAGCGTCGTTGGTCTCCCATAGTCATGCATAACTGGAGTGACTCCTCTAGCTGGAATTGTGTTCGTAGGTCTAAGTATGCTCGACATCAATCTCGAGCTGATATGATGAGACTTGGAGCTGCCCAATGACGACTCGGAGGTGATGGGGAAGGTATGTTTGCATGTATCTAGGGATCTCGATGAAGCCCGCGTCCGATATATGTAGAAAATGCTCGCGGTAATAGAGCATTTTCGGTGGCAATGTATCCCTAGGGCTCACCCATGTCCTCTGTATGTATGTATGCCATATCTCCTGACGAATGATCCTATTCCTCTCCTGATGAGAGAGGGAGTAGGTTGGTGCATGTGAGTCGTACTGTAGTGGTGGTAGCCTGTCTATGTCAAAGCCATGGTGGGCCAGCCAGTCTCGTGTCTGTGCATACCATGAGGAGGTATCTCCCGCTAATGCAATATCACGTGATGCCTGGAAAGCACGATAAGCAATGCGCTCTGTATCTATGCTCCAAAGTCTATGTAATAGGTATACTGTCTGGAATAGTGCGTCAACTAGCATCGGTGGTGCAGCGAGCTTCGAATGATATCGTGTGGTACTGAGGGCTTGCTACGGATAAGTCTGGCAATCATGAGGATCTGTGGCCTCTCTAATGATGTCCATACTGATGTAGCTAATCCCGGCCCCCATATGGCTGCCCCATACATGAGCGCTGGCGTAACCAAAGTGTCAAAGAGCCACCCCTTTGTGCGGGGCTCCTGAAAATATGCCTGGTGGCACTGTTTCTCCATCAAAGCTAGTGCTGCATACCCACGTGTGATGCGGTCACGAGGAGCCTGAGACATAGAGAAGACCCTTGATGCTGCTCTAAAAGTCACTCCCAAGTAAACATATGATCCGACCACCTCGATCGGTCCACCTACTGCTGTGAACAAACTATGTCTGCGTACCTGTGCTTATGTATGAAAGATCATGACCTTGGTTTTACCAAGGTTCACAGATAACCCTCGGTGTCTGCAAAAGTCATCTAGGCCATGTAGATGATGCTGTAGACCTTCTGCAGACTCTGAAACCAATACAATATCATCAGCGTATAAAAGAATATGGTCAGTGGACCCCCGTACCTCAATACCATCTCCCCCTTGCTGTTGTATGAAGTCCACTATCTCGTCAATGTAGAGACCAAAGAGGGTGGGTGAAAGAGGGCATCCTTGCTTCACCCCGATAGTGCTAGCAAGTGGATCAGATAAGGCCCTCGACGTCTGACTCTACCAGATACTCTCTCGTATAAGGCGTAGATCCCCCATATTATCTCCTCCGGAGCTCGGATATCAAGTAGTCGTCTGAAGAGTCGGTCCCTGGGAACAGTGTCAAATGCTTTGCGGAAGTCCACAAAGCAACAATATAATCTCCTCTTCCTCACCCTTGCCTGGTCGATCAAGCATCTCAGAGTGAAGATGTGGTCAATAGTAGAGTAATCTTGTCTGAAACCTGCCTCTCTTGGAGCCCTGATACCCTTCCTCTCAGCGAGAGTACTCAACTTTGTCTCTAGTACCGCCCCATATAACTTGGTCAATATAGGGCCAATCATGATCGTCCGGTATGTAGCTGGATCCATAGTATCACCTGACTTATGAATGGGCACTATGGTGTGCTCAGTCCATGAGTCCGGGAACCCTTCAACCAATGCATGGTTGAAGAGGAGAGAGAGAGAGAGAGAGAGAGAGAGAGAGAGAGAGAGAGAGAGAGAGAGAGAGAGAGAGAGAGAGAGAGAGAGAGAGAGAGAGAGAAAAAAAAAAAGAAAGTCATATTAACGTCTTCTGGAGGCCAAACTTGGCCTATGAGACAAAAACCATGTACAAGTGTAGTAATCCTGTGTAGAAGGTAAAATGAAATAAAAAGTATATCGCTACACAAAGCTATATATATATATATATATATATATATATATATATATATATATATATATATATATATATATATATATATATATATATATATATATATATATATATATATATATATATATATAGAGAGAGAGAGAGAGAGAGAGAGAGAGAGAGAGAGAGAGAGAGAGAGAGAGAGAGAGAGAGAGAGAGAGAGAGAGAGAGAGAGAGAGAGAGAGAGAGAGAGAGAGAGAGAGAGAGAGAGAGAGAGAGAGAGAGAGAGAGAGAGAGAGAGAGAGAGAGAGAGAGAGAGAGAGAGAGAGAGACTTTTTAATGTCTATTAGAGGCCAAGATCGGCCTATGAGACAAAACATATACATTAGCCTCATCTGATCCACTGTAGTCGCAAAAGGAAAATAAAAATGTGATTACAAAACTAAGTATAAAAGGGGGGGGATAATAGTTAGCGTTAGCGTCGAGGGTGTGGGTTGCTATGGGTATGCACTCTATATGCTTAGGGGGTGAGATACAAATATGATATGTATAGGGAGGGGGAGGGTGGTTAGAGAGAGACTTTTAATGTCTATTAGAGGCCAAGATCGGCCTATGAGACAAAACATATACATTAGCCTCATCTGATCCACTGTAGTCGCAAAAGGAAAATAAAAATGTGATTACAAAACTAAGTATAAAAGGGGGGGGGATAATAGTTAGCGTCGAGGGTGTGGGTTGCTATGGGTATGCACTCTATATGCTTAGGGGGTGAGATACAAATATGATATGTATAGGGAGGGGGAGGGTGGTTGGAGTCATAGCCCTCTAGATGCTTGGAGTGGATGTAGGATATATGCATCAGTGGGTAGGGCATCATGGAGAGCCTTAGAATGCTTTGCGCGTCCAAATCGGCAGGGGTGCAGTGTTGATGTCTCCATATCTCCATGTCATGGCATGAATGAGTCTCGTGAATCTCTCTCTGGTGGAGACTGGCTCTTCGAAGTGGGGGTCTTGATCGTCGGTGTTGTCGTCTATGCTCCGCTGCTCCTTGTCATGTGACACCCCGCATTGAACTGGGCCCGTGGGCGGCCGTGGGTCTGAAGAAATCAGTAATATGAGTCTTGGGGTTTTGGTGTATCTCCATCCGCTGGAGAATTGAGGCACGGTGGTGCTGGAGCTCTACTAGGAAATGACCTAGAGGGCACTGGTCCTCTGTCTCCAGTAATGTCTTGATCTCTTTGGATCCCCTGAAGAGCTGTGGGTGGCGGTCTTTGATATCCTCATATGCGTGGCACCTACATGTGTAGTGCTCCTGGTCCTCCACCTCCTCTCGAGAGATCCTGCATAATCTCTGGTCCCAAGGGGTTTGTGTCGCTCCCCAACTTCTTTGAGATTCCATTTACTGGATTCCATTTCCTTCTTTGAATCAACACATCTTTAATTTGATTCTTCCATAGAGCAAAGTTTGTGCCATCAAATTTTTGGATCTCAAAATGGTCTTTGCCTTGCAAGTTATAGCTCTTCCTCGGAGCACTGACACTAGGCTCTGATCCATCAGATGTGCCTGAGACCTCTGATGCCATGATGATAGAGAACTGACAAGAATGATAATGGAGCTAGAAGAGTCCAAACACCACTAAGGCTCAAAAAAAGGATGACCAAGTGTCAGAATTTGGGAAAGATTCTGTAGAGTCTTCCTTGAAAAATGAATTGATGAACAGTAATGACCAACCAAAAGGACTATGGGATGTCGCAATGCCAGTGTACTGTCCCCACTCATGAGCAAGTGGTAGACATCTCCATACATGCTTCTTTAGCTCCTGACAATCTGCATCATACCAATGATTTTGGGGCATGGATCGCATGCATGGAGGGTGTCTATGTGTGTAGTGTTGAAAGCTCTCTAGAGCTGAGTCATGTAGGATGGTGGTGATCTGTGACGTGAGTGTGTCTAGGGGTGAGTAGGCGAGTGTGTGAATGATGCACATAAACATGTGAGCTCGTGTATAAAGTGTATCGTAGTGTGTGGCTCAATCGGTGAGGGAGGATCAATGGGATAGGAGATGAAAGTGTGAATGTGATAAATGTGTGGTCAGCCCCTAGTGGACATCGTCCAATACTTAATGAGGGAATAAGTGAGGCTCTAGAGATGGTACCCAAAACGTAATCGAAGGTGCTCTCGCCCCCCCGTGAGGGAAGCAAGTCCGTCACGCCCGATTTTGGCCAGCGCTGCATCCTATTATATATAATGAGGTGGTGTTGGCTGCCTAGCTCAAGTAGATGTCTCCCATATCCAGTGGTGTCTTGACCCTGTCTGCTGATACTTTGCTAGTCCTCTTCTCATCTGGATCTCTGCCCCTCATGATCTGTGGATGCCCCATGTCATATGACTAGCACTGACATGACGTGACTGGGTGCTGCCATTGAAGTCCCCCATGAGGAAGAATTCACCTATCGTGCTATAATGTGTGACGCAAGCAAAGTCATGAGTATCTAAGATCTCCCCTAGTCGATCGATAGATAGATAGATAGATAGACAAATAGATACATAGATAGATAGATGGATAGATAGATAGATAGATTGATGGATGGATGGATGGATGGGTGGATGGATAGATAGACATATAGATAGATAGATAAGTACATAGATAGGCTTTGAAGACTGCTCTCAATAGGCTTCTTGATTCTTATCAAAGTCTTTCTTCTACTCCTTGTAGATTTAGTAGATGAAAGGTTCGTGCGGTTAGATGTCAAACTGAGAAAAGTTGACCACCCGGATGGTGGAGGTTGCAGTGATTGTATGAGACAAGAGACAGGATTTGGCTAGTAGGTCCCTCCTAGAGGTGAGGAAAGAGATGACCCACTAGTCAGGTCAGATGGCATGTCTCAATATAATCGAGTCTTGACCAGAATCATGTCTTGAACATAATGGTGTTCATTTTGTCTTTACTGCCTCAACATATTCACCATGTGGAACAAGCTTTGTAGCCTGCTCATGTAACACGAAAATGAACATGTCTTTTGCAATCATTGCAGTCATCATGGCAACAATGTTCTTTCACATTTCTGCCTTTCTAATCCATGACATAAGAACTGCAATTTTCTCAATAATCCATGCTACATAGGTATTAACAATAAAGATCTCTATAAAGACCACCGAGCCCACCTCTTTCATTATCATGCCTTCCCTAGTTGAGATGACCTTTTGACTTGGCCACAGCAGAAATCATCTGAGAATACTCGAGCATTCGAGCTAAGGATGAACAAAGCTGAGCTTAACCGGTAAACTGATCAACATTGAGCTTATGGCCTATGCCGACCTTGGGTCAACCAAGGTCGAGCGGGCAGATTAATTTTGAACTTAGGCTGACTAAAATTACTGCCCCTTGGAACATGCTTTGACGGACTCACCAACTTATTGCAGAGGATGGTCACTACATAGGGCAATAAGTTTAGCCACTCTACATGTATACACACCATTTCCTGCTTCTATAATTGTCTTCAGATGGTTTGAAATATTTATAGTGAAATGACCAGTCAATTTTCAATTACTAAATCAGTAGTGAACAGTTATTGGATTTTTAAGTAATCTGAATATTTCAAGTAAGGCAAAACTAAAATATCTAGATATAATTTGGGTTCCTTCTTCAATGTTTATTTGTTTGATAGCTACGTTACAACTTCCTTTCTTTGTGAAATTTTCATGATCTTTGGCCCTCACCTTAAGGGAAGAAGAAGAATGATAATTTTTTGGGATTAATAATTCACACCTCAAGATTTTTCCACTGTTGCTGAAGGCAGAATGATAAAAGGCGTTTGTATGAATGGGTTGCATTTGGAATGTTCCTCAATGCTTTGGGACTTTTTATCAAATGGTTAGGTGAGCTCTTTGTAACCATTGAACATCTTCTAGGCAAAAAAAATTGAACAATCTAATATTTGGCTAGAATCTCACTATGTGGCTCTTCATTTTTTTCAACTTACTACTGAGTATGACAGTTTCTGCTTCTTTTGGCAGGAATGCCATTGAATAAGCCCCTCTATACCATTAGCTATGTCTGTGTCACGGGGGGAACAGCTGGACTGCTTTTTAGTGCTCTCTACACAGTGGTTAGTTGCCATATTCAGTATTTCTTATGTTTTGTTCTTTTGACATGGATTCGATTTAAACTTTAGCAACTTACGCAGGTGGATGTGTTGAAATATCGAAAGCCATTTATTTTATTGGAATGGATGGGCATGAATGCTTTGCTGATCTTTGTACTTGCAGCAGTAGAAGTTTTTCCAGCTCTGGTTCGGGGATTCTATTGGAGTTCTCCGCAGAAAAACCTGGTACCTCTATCACTCTACTACCCTGTTTTTCATGAAAGATAGGACTCGTGTAGTTGTTGCTCATACAACCACTCACTGTGTACAGTAGTCACAACCCAAGAATGGAGAAGGCACCAAGAGTTCCTATGGAGAAGCAAGTCCGGGCACCAATCCACAGGGAGCACCAACTCCCGAGCACGCTTCCTAGAGAGGGACTCCCCGCACTCTACTTCCTCCCAAATACAAGATTTGCTTAGTACAAGTTCTAGTGGATATTGAATAGTAGATGATGCTCCTGATGATAGATCCTTGCGTCGTTCCACGTTGTCCTTATATAGAGGAGTAGAAGATCAGCTCGTTGAAGTCATCGAAGGGCAATCTTTGCCCTTCCATCATAATAAATTGGAGAGAACCATCTCTGAGGTTCTAATTACACGGAAAATGAAGAGAAGAGAGTGGGGGAAGTTATCCGCACCCATGAGAAAGAGGTAAAAAGTAGCTTACATGAGTGTTTCAGAGATTGCATGGGATATGCCCTGGGCCAAGGGGAAGTGTGCATTTGCATGGAGAGGAGGTACTCTAGAGAGAGATATGCCAGATTGAAAGAGAAGAAGAGGGGGAGGAAAGTACGTGCCATATGGAAGGAGGGGAAGTACCATGGAATTTATGCCACCTGGCAGACAAGGAGAGGCATGTATGCTTATATGCTTGCTTCTGCACGTGGGGGAGAGGAGGAGACTGGAGTAATATATCGAAGGGTATACATCAAAGATTTTTGTGAGGGGGTTTCTTTTGCAGACTACAGCAATAACTACTGTGGAGAATTTAAGTACAAAATACCTGAAGCACCAAGGGCAGTATCTGAAGGTACATACTACGGTACTTGAAAATACAAACCTGTACCACTTGCAAGTACAACAAGTGCAATTGAACATCCATAACAATGGGGGGATCTACAGGTGCCCGTCACTAAAGGGCTCTCCATCTTGGAAAGCATGAGAGCATGGAAGGAGATGGAGTGGTTGCTGCATGGAGAGAGTTAGTTAATCTGCAGAGAAAAGAATGTTGGGAGAGGAGACGACAGATTTGGTGCTACACACCTTAACTTTTTTGGATTCTTCCCATACGAAGTGTCCGGTTCCATCTGGTGCTTTAAATTTCTTGTTACATTGCTTAAAATATTATGAGTCATAAAACTTAAATCTTCCACTGACGGATGCCCCCCCCCCCCCCCCCCCCCCCCCCCCCCCTCCCCCCCCCCCCCCCCCCCCAACCCCCGCCCCCCCAAATTTTGTGACTTGAGTGACTTCAACCCACGTGAGGAGCTGAGCATAGCCTTCAACCTTCAACCCTTACCCCGCTTGCATCAAGTTCTCTGAGCTAGTGATATGATTGCCTTTTGATCTATCCAACAATTTTAAGAGCATATCTCGATCATGGACAAATGGAAAGAAAAGCTTTGCCACTGCTGCCTGTCCCTGTGTGACAGTTCATGCATGTATATTGAAGGCAAGGTTTGTGGGCTGTGTCCACAAAATAATCCGTGGTTAAAAGAAAACATAAAAGTCAAGAGCAAGTAAACAGGAAATTTCGCCTAGAAAACTTGTTTTAGGAAGCAAAATGATTCAAAGATCTGTCTGCTCGTCACACATTATTTTTTATTAGTCAAGAGGATGGGTTGTTTTTGTGCTCTCATGTGCATGAGAATAAGCTTCAGTTTTACTCATCAGGAGGGAAAATATATGTACTATGAACTTGTTTGTAGATGCGGTTCCTGTAATTCCCAAATTGTTCTGTAATTCCCAAATTGCTAATCCATTAAATAAATGTTCTGCTTTTATGTCATCTCCTGATGTGTACGGAATTGCTGATTTGATTGTGGTCACTTGAAGTTTGCAAGCAGTAATTTTACTCTTTTTTTTTTGGGGGGGGGATAGGTGTCATTGGTGGAGGTTGGTGTGTTCCAGCACTTTATTCAGGCAAGGAAGTGGGCAAGGATGGCCTACGTCTTATTTGAAATCTTCTTTTGGTGTCTTATTGCTGGTGTTTTGAAAAGATGGGGCATTTTTTGGAAACTGTAGCTCTCCTCTGATTCTATGGAACAAGAAGCAGTGACCTTGGAGCCTGAATCAGTAAATGATATATATGCGTCTATATCTTTTTGTAAATATTGATCAGAAGAAAATAAATCATACTTCCGCCCGTGCTCCCTTGTGACACAGTAACCTTCCTCTCCGTGGATTCCAAAGTGCCTTCACCTCCCTTAAAGCATGAATACTTAGTACGAGTGGAGGATTGTATAGCTACAAAAAGTTGAACCATTACCATGCGGGATCACTATAATCCATGTGTATCATATTGCTTTAAAGCAAGTCTTGTCAAAGTTTCTGGTTATCTCTAGCTCTAATGGGTAAGTGCATGGTTCTCTGGTGAAGATTGATAAAGCATTGGTAGCCAGTTTTTAATTGAATTTCCATGTTCTCTGTAGAGCTTCCATAAAATTTAGGCTCTCCTAGAAAGGTTATGTGCAGAAAACAACTAGAGAAGTGATATTCTGAGTTGATGATCCCTGCTTTAATCCTCCTACATGTGAATCAAAGGAGGAAGAGATTTGAACTATACTATGACTCTACATTGTTGTCCAGAAAAAATTGCAGAAAACAGAAAGGATCCTCCATTTGGCCATTGCACTTGTTGCTTTTCTGCTTTCAGTAATGATCGCATCTGTTTGGTTATCCAGAGCTCATGTTTCGAATTGATGACATCATCGATGACATCATCAATTCGGAACCGCCTTTCATGAACTGCCCTTGAAAACCTATACAAGGAGGGGTTGGCCACATTCATAATCAGTCTTGCCAATACAAGTCTTGGGAGCTCAGGGAGTCGTGACCACCAAGTAAGTACTCTCCAAGTTCCAGTTCCTGTTCTTGTCTTGTTCCTTGTTCGAGTCCTGTCTAGTCTTGTATCCAGGACATCTTGTCTTGTCCTCTTGTAATCTCGTAGTACGAGATCTTGTCGAGTTCTTTCTTGTATCTAGTTCATCTCCCAGAAGGGAGTTCTTGTAACCCAGATATCTTGTCTCATACTTACGATCCCGGGTTGTGGGATCTCCTGTATCATCTCTAGTCAAGTTATTCATACCTATCAGTCCCGGGTTGTGGGACATCTTGTATGAGTCACGTATTCTTGTATTATTTTCCATTAGTGGGTGATCTTGTAATCAGAAGTGTATTTCCGAAATCTTGTCTACTGTAATCAGAGAGCACAATCTAGTGCTCCCCTGACATTTTGGCAAGACTAGCTTCCATCCAAAACCAGTCATCATGGAGAATGCTTATGAACAGATTGTAGCATCACTTCAAAGTCTCCAACAACAAGTCGAAGACCTAACTCATTGACAGACACAAATCGAGATAGGACATCCAGGGCATGTAGGTGCACTCCTCCAAGAATTACAAGAACGAATCGGGAGTCTTGAGACAAATCAAGGAAGTATGCAAATAAATCAACGACCTAGTACATCCTTCGTGATGAATGATGCATCCAAGGTCAGTTTTATTGGAACCTTGCTCTACGGTCAAGCATTATCATGGTTCGCCCAATCTTGGAGAAGGATATGGTCGTACTTCATGACTATGAGGGGTCTCTTAGAGAGCTCATCGCCACCTTTGGAGATGCAGACACGAGTCGAGTGGCAGAAACAAAACTTCGGAAGCTACGTCAAGGTAACTGCCCTGCCTCTACCTACGCATCAGAATTTAGGAAGATGATATGTGACCTCACTTGGCACGAAGATTATTTCATAAGCCAATTTAGATGGGGCTTAAGGGATGATGTAAAGGACCTTCTACTCACGATGCCAGAGGTGAAGACATTGAATGAATACATAAACCAAGCCATTCAATGTGATAACCGCCTATTTGAAAGGAAACAAGAAAAACAAGTAGAAGGAAGACCTCGCTAATGGAAACCTTTCTAGCCTACTCTTAGAGATGAGTCTATGCCCGAACCTGCAGAAATTAATTGAGAGAATAATAAAATCACCCCTCGAGATATCTAGAAGAACCCAACATATGTCGGAGCCAAAACCTTCATACATGCAATAAGGAATGAACCGACATATATGATCTATGCCATACCAGCTCAAGAATCCAAGAAAGATGATCCAGTGAAGCTACCCAATCAGGGCTTTGAAGATGTTTTTGAAAAGAAGAATGCATACATCCTTCCAGAGCATAGACCCTATGATTATGCCATAGAACTTCAAGAGGGAGCATAACCGCCCTTTGGACCAATCTATAGACTATCCTCAGAGGAACTTACAGAACTACGCAAGAACATTGATGAGAATCTAGCGAAGGGGTTTATCAAACACTCAAAGTCTCCAATAGGAGCTCCTATTTTATTTGTAAAGAAGAAGGATGGGACTCTCCGGATGTGTGTAGACTATCGTCGATTGAAAAAAGTCACTATAAAGAACAGATACCCTCTACCACTCATATCCGAGCTCTTGGAATGCCTTGGAAAAGCAAAATTCTTCACGAAGATTGACCTTCGAGGAGCTTACAACCTTGTCAAGATCAGAGAAGGAGACGAATGGAAGACATCATTTCGGACAAGGTATGGCCATTTTGAATATGTAGTTATGCCATTTGGTCTCACAAATGCTCGAGCTGTCTTCCAACATATGATGAATGATATCTTTCGAGAATATTTAGATGACTTTGTTGTAATATAGCTTGGCGATATCTTGATATTTTCCAAAAATCTGGAGGATCATGAATGCCATGTAAAGATAGTCCTAGAGAAACTAAGAGAAAAAGGATTATATGCGAAATTGGAGAAGTGCTCTTTCCATAAGACAGAAGTGGAATTTTTAGGGTACATTGTATCATATAAAGGAATTTTTATGGATCCTAAGAAGATTGAGACAATCCTTGATTGGCAACCAACTTCATGTGTTCGTAATGTTTTTTGGGGTTTGCCAATTTCTACAAGATATTCATCAGAGATTACTCCAAGATAGTGACACCTCTTACCAAGCTTACAGGGAACTCCAAATTCTTATGGACCGAAGAAGCAAAAAAGGCCTTTCAGACCTTGAATTCAGCATTTTCTACCGCTCTAATTCTAGTTCATCTTGATTCCAGTAAGCCCTTCTTCCTTGAGACAGATGCATCAGACTTTGCTCTAGGGGCCATTCTTTCCCAATATGGAGATGATGGACGCCTACATCCAGTTGCATATCATTCAAGGAAGTTTTCCCCTCCAGAAATCAATTATGAAATTCATGATAAAGAACTTCTTGCCATAGTAGATGCGTTCGATACATGGCGTCACCATGTAGAAGGAGCAGCTCATAATGTCACTGTGTATTCAGATCACAAGAACCTAGAATATTTTATGACCACCCGGATTCTCAATAGAAGGCAATCTCGATGGAGTAACTTTTTATCCAGATTTGACTTTGTCATCACATATCGTCCAGGACGTCAACAATGTCAGTCAGATGCCCTGTCCAGAAGATCTTACCTTGCACCAAAGAAGGGTGAAGAGGCCTTTGATCAAAGAGAGTGTATTACTCAAGCGTGAGCATCTCCAGTTAGCAGCTATCTCTTCAAGCCATCATGAAGATTCAACCTTGAATCAGTTGATCCGTGAGAATCTACCACAGGATGAATTGTTTTGTAACGTTAAGCAAAAAGCGCAAGAAGGAAAATTCCAAGAAGTATACGAATTTCAGGAAAAAGATGGGTTACTACTCTATAAGAACCTATTGTATGTCCCTCCAGGAAAACCCAGGATCCAAGTACTTCAACAACGCCATGATAACCTTGTAGCAGGACATTTTGGAGTGAATAAAACAATAGAACTCATATCAAGGGACTTTTGGTGGCCTCAGATGTGGAAGGAAGTCAAAGAATACATTCGAACCTGTGATACTTGCAATAGATCTAAGGTACCCCGACATAAACCTCATGGCCTCTTGCAACCTCTACCTATTCCAGAAAGGCCATGGGCTTCATTATCTATGGATTTCATCACAGACCTACCAAAGTCAGATAAGTATGATGCCATTCTTGTTATTGTGGATAGATTTACAAAGATGGCACACTTCATTCCAACTACCAAGGCAATCACAGGTGCAACCACTGCTAGACTTTTTCTCAGGTATATATTTAGGCTTCATGGATTGCCTGATGACATTGTCAGTGATCGAGGTCCACAGTTCATATCCAGCTTTTGGAACAGTCTTTGCAAGCTCCTTGGTGTTCAAGTTAAACTATCTACAGCAAATCATCCACAAACAGATGGACAAACAGAATGAGTGAATCAAGTCCTGGAGCAATATCTCCGTTGCACTAGCAACTATCATCAAAATGATTGGTTTGAGCTTTTACCCTTTGCAGAGTTTGCTTATAACAATAGTGTTCATGCATCTACCAAGCAGACTCCCTTCTTTGCAAATTGTGGACAACATCCAAGGATGGATATACAACTCTCAAATCATGTCAAGAACCCAGATGCCAGAGACAAGGCCCGACAAGGCCCAGTACCTGATGGAAATTCACAAAGAACTCAAGGAAGAGATCCATAAAGCTCAAGAACAATATAAGTACTATGCAGATCAACATCGTGTCCATAATCCATCCTATCAAATTGGGGATAAAGTATGGTTGCTCAGAAACAATTTGCAAACCTCAAGACCTTGTGCAAAGTTAGATCATCAAAGATTTGGTTCATTTACCATCTTGGCCAAGATTAATCCAGTCACCTTCAAGCTCCAGCTACCAAGTACTATGAGAATACATCCAGTTTTCCATGTATCCATGTTGGAACCATATCAGATTTCACCATTGAGGGGAGAGAGACCTAGTCCTTCACCACCTATCGAGATTGATGATCATGAAGAATTTGAAGTCGAGCATGTCCTAGATTCCAGAATATCCAGAGGAAGATTGGAATACCTTATTCATTGGAAAGGGTATGATATCAGTGATCGTACTTGGGAACCTGTAGAAAACCTTCAAAGAGCACCAATCAAGGTTCAAGAATTCCATAAGAGAAATCCAACGAAGCCGAGACCAGATAACATGACCACTCCTTGTGGAACTCATTGCTTAAGGGGGAGGTGATGTCATGGACAAAGGAAACCATCCTGAACCTTAGATTCCATGTGAACCCTGTATCTCATGATTGGTTCGGAATTAGGAGAAACCAATGCTTCCATTGCGTCCGGAACGTGCCAAAACCATAAGATCGACTGTCTACTTGCCTGATTCGGATATCCAGAGCTCATGTTTCGAATTGATGATATCATCGATGACATCATTAATTCGCAACCGCCTTTCATGAACCGCCCTTGAAAACCTATATAAGGAGGGGTTGGCCACATTCATAATCAGTCTTTCCAATCTCAGTCTTTGGAGCTCAAGGAGTCATGACCACCAAGTAAGTACTCTCCAAGTTCCAGTTCCTGTTCTTGTCTTGTTCCTTGTTCCAGTCCTATCTAGTCTTGTATCCAGGACATCTTGTCTTGTCCTCTTGTAATCTCGTAGTACGAGATCTTGTCGAGTTCTTTCTTGTATCTAGTTCATCTCCCAGAAGGGAGTTCTTGTAACCCATATATCTTGTCTCATACTTACGATTCCGGGTTGTGGGATCTCTTGTATCATCTCTAGTCAAGTTATTCATACCTATCAGTCCCGGGTTGTGGGATCTCCTGTATCATCTCTAGTCAAGTTATTCATACCTATCAGTCCCGGGTTGTGGGACATCTTGTATGAGTCACGTATTCTTGTATTATTTTCCATTAGTGGGTGATCTTGTAATCAGAAGTGTATTTCCGAAATTTTGTCTACTGTAGTCAGAGAGCACAATCTAGTGCTCCCCTGACACATGGCATCATAGGAGCAGCTGAAAATGAAGGACATATTCATTGTGAGATTTCAAGGCAGGGGGGTTCCCCCTGCCACAATGAATATGTCCTTCATTTTCAGCTGCTCCTATGATGCCATGGGCTTTTAGGACACATAAGTAAGTGACTTGAGTTTTGGGGGAGGGGGGGACTTCCTTTCTCTTCAATCCATTCAAAACAAGTCAAAACTTGCTCAACTAGGCCTTTTTGACAGTATCCCATCATTAAAGCATATGCATGGTGTGCATCATGCATGACATCATACATGTGACATTGTGTGCATCATGCATCATGCATGCAGCATGACATCATAACTATTAACAGCCATATGCATGCAAATTTGCAATGTGCATCCTGCAGCCATATTTACATATTACATATGCATGCCAGCAGCAGCCATATGCATGCCAGGGCCAGGCAGCCATGGCCCATATTACATATGCATGCAATGTATTATGTGCATCATGCAGCCATATGCATGCCAGCAGACATATGCATGCAGTGTGCAATGTGCATCATGCTGCCAAAATTGCTGCAGCAAATGCATGCCAGGCTCAAGCACCATATGCAAGGGGCCAGGGACTAGGGCCCAGCTGGCAGCAGCCATATATGATATGCATGCAGGGGCCAGCAGCCATATGCATAATGATTTACATCATAACTATTATACAAGGCCAAAATTGCTGCAGCAAATGCATGCCAGGCTCAAGCACCATATGCAAGGGGCCAGGGACTAGGGCCCAGCTGGCAGCAGCCATATATGATATGCATGCAGGGGCCAGCAGCCATATGCATAATGATTTACATCATAACTATTATACAAGGTACAACACATTATTTCAGCCACTTAAGTTCTAACATGTATTTGCATTTGAATGTTGCGACTTGCAAGATCATCATGGTGAAGGATATAGCATGGAATTATGTCACCATTGTATCAGAGTATTCAAGTGGAGGTGGCTCTAAGAGATGGAAATGCAACTATTGTGGAATTATAAGAGGGGGGGCAGCCACAAGAATTAAGGATCATCTTGCAAGTGTGCCTAATAAAGACATTGGACCATGTATGCATGTTCCCTTAGATATAAAGGCAGAGCTTGAATGTTGGAGGCATCAACGCTTGGGAGTGCCTCAAGCATCTAGCAGTGCTACATTGGGAGCAGGATCATCTTCCCAGCCAGCAGCCAGTGAGGAGGGACCTTCAAAAAAGAGTGAATTTAGAGACAGAAGATGGATCCACACCATACATGGGATCAAATTCGGAGTCTACATCTAGCATGGCAGCACATAGAACACCTCTCCCAGCCTCCAGGTAGTGGTGACCTTCCACCAAAGGGATCTTAAAAAAAATGTCTATACATGGAGGGATGCAAAAGCAAGCAATATTGGAGGCAACTAGAGAAATCACAAGGCTTTTTATCCAATGTGCCATCCCGCTCCATGTCTTGCGCACCCCTAGATGGAAGGCTACAATTAATGCAATCAGCCGTATTGGATGTCCATGGGATGGTCCTTCATATGATGGGATTAGAAAAAAAGAACTTGCCAATGAGAAGAAACGCATAGAGTGTCAGTTGACTCCATTGAAATTGACATGGCAGAAATTTGGATGCACTATTTTATGTGATGGCTGGACAGATGTACGTAGATGCAATGTCTACAATATATTAGTGTCTTCATGCCAAGGCACCATGTTTTTGAGAGCCATTGATGCTTCTTGACATGGCACAGTGGTAATAGGTGAATTTATTTGGGAGCACATACGAGAGGCCATTATGCATGTGGTCCAAGATAATGTGGTTCAGGTAAATTGTAAATTTGTATCATAGTACCCAGAAACGCCGTTTCTGGGCCCCCGAAACGGAACGGCCGTTTCTGGGAAACGGCCCGGCCCGGAAACGGCGTTTCTGGATGATTTTTTTTTTTTTTTTTTTTTTTTTTTTTTTTTAAAGAATGGTTCATTCAAAGCCTTATTCAAAGTGTTCTTAAAGGCTCCAGCTATAGATAGAGAGAGAGAGAGAGGAGTCCCACTATCTTCAAGCCCACGATGGTCTACCTTCAAGTTAGAAATTGGTATTAGATAACTACTAACTTGGAAGTTGTTGCCCATGATATACATTATGTGTGTAGTAAGCATCTAATATGTGTGTGTAATATGTATACACATTATGTGTGTGTATGTACTATATATGTAATATGTATGGTGTGTGACATGTGCAGTATGTACTATGTATTTATAGTATGTGTGTGCAATAGTGTATGTATATGTATGTACATTATGTGTGTAGTATGTATGTAATATATGTGTGTACTATGTATGTAGTATGTACATTATGTGTGTGTATGTATGTATTGTGTAAAGTATGTGTGCATATTATGTGTAGTATCATGTATGTAATATGTGTGTGACGTGTGTATGAATGTTGAATGCATGTATGTACTATCCATGAGTGTGTACACTTAGCACAATGTGTGTGTGTGTCTCTCTCTCTCTCTCTCTCTCTATATATATATATATATATATATATATATATATATATATATATATATATATATATATATATATATATATATATATATATATATATATATATATATATATATATATATATATATATATATATATATATATATATATATATATATATATATATATACACGTTTCCCCGTTTCCCGTTTCTTGCCGTTTCCAAATTTTTGGAAACTCCGAAACTCCGTTTCCGACCGGTCCGAACCGACCGTTTCCAACCGTGCTGGGCACTATGATTTGTATTATGTAATTCTTCATAATGTCTTGCAAGTTGCATTGTGTGTGTGTGCATTATAATGTCTCTAAATGTATTTCTAAATGTGCATTGTAATTTGTGATGCAGGTAGTTACAGATAATGGCTCTAATTGTGTTTCTATGGGCCGTTTACTTGAGGCAGAGTTTCCAAAAATTGTATGGACTCCATGTGCATCACACTCATTGGACTTGCTCATGGAAGATATAGAAAAACTTGATTGGGTTTCTAGAATCTTTCAGTGCACAAAGTCCATGGTAAAGTTCGTGACGAATAGGCCTAAAGTATGCAGCATTTTCCATGCACATAGTGATCTCGAGCTTCCATCACCATCCACGACGCGATTTGCATATATGTATATAGTTTTGGAGCGTCTCTTACGTGTGCGGCTGGGATTGATGCGCATAGTGGTTTCTAGGGAGTGGTCTGAGTTACATGACATTGGGACACCAAAATTTATTTCTTTTTCACGCATGGTGATGGATGATGCATTGTGGACAGAGGCAGATATATTCATAAAATCCATTAGACCGATTTATTCAGTTTTGCGACTCACTGATATGGAGGGAAGCACCATTGGATTACTATATGAGTTTATGGATAGAATTGGTGAATCCTTTCAGAAAAATACGGTTCTCTCTTTAGATAGGTAAATATGCGTCTATTCTTTGAATTTTTATTATTTGTACATAACATATATATTTAGTGCTAATTGTTTATTACTTACCCACTTTTATTGTTTTGTAAATTGTATGTACTATACAGACTTAGGCAGCTTCGGTCCATATGGAATCGAAGATGGGATTGGTTTCATAGACCTATTCATGCTTTGGCGCATGTATTACACCCACTTTGGCGGAGTGAAGAACAAGATTCAAATGAGGAGCTTGTGAGAAATACATCAGACTTCTTCTCACGGTGGGAAAGTGATGATTTGAGCATGATCAGGAAGTTAGAGGATGAGTTGCTCCTCTTTCGTGAGCATTCATTATCATTTGGTGGACCTACTGCACGCCTTCGTGAGACACAGTTAGAGCCTGTATCTTGGTGGCAAAAATATGGTACATCTGCTCCCACATGGTATGGACTAAAGACTTCTTCATATTTATTTATGATTTCACTAATTTACAAATCATTAAATCGATTCTATTTGTTTGAACTTTACAGAGACGTCTCTCTATTCGTGTACTTTCACAGGATTGTAGCTCTAGTCCTTGTGAAAGGAATTGGAGCACATGGGCCCCTCTTCCACACAAAGAAGAGGAACTGACTCAGCATGGCCCAGTTGGAGAGATTAGTCTTCTGCCATTGTAACCTCCGACTTCTTGAGCAGATATCCACTTTTTCTCAGCCTCGTCAGGTCCATGCTGAGAGCATTGACATTGATCAGATGACAGATACTCCATCTATTCCCTCAGAGGAGTTACATATATATACTATGTTGCATCTAGAGATGATGGCTCCTGCACATCGCACACGTGGAGCTTCTGGGAGGATGAGATCGGGGGCTACCACCAGGAGACATATTCCAGAGGTCTGGACGAGCAGAGACGTTGCAGAGCTTCATGATGATGATCTAGTTTTTGATTCTACTTCTAGTGGAAGTTCATCTACTAGCATAGGATCAGATTCAGATGCTTCAGATGTGGATGATATTGGTGATGTTACTAGTTAGGGATTATTGATCATAGATTGCTCATTGTCATGAATCATGATCCATGGACTCATTTGATATAGTTTTTTGACATGTTTATTTGACATCGTTGGCTCACTTATGTCATATTGAGACATGATACATCTATGGCTTACTTATGTTATGATCATTGTTGATATCCAGATTCGGATAGATGTTGATTTATCTTTGAGTTCTTTTAACTTTAAATAATGATTTTTGATTATAATGTCACATGTGTAGTGTGTGTTGAATCATGAATCTATTGATGCATCATGCCAGATGGGACTCGGGACATGTATATTGAATCTTTAATCTTGAATCTTGATGATGTCTTTTTATAATTTGTCATGTTAATTGTGATAATCAGTGTAGACTTAACTTAGATGTTAGAAGTCAGAACTTAAGACTATTGTTTGAAGTTTCAACTTTCAACTTTCATATGTATTATAATTTATAAATTATAACTTATTATTTATATAATATATATATACACATATATATAATATATATATATACAAAAACACGAGACACACACACATATATATATATATATATATATATATATATATATATATATATATATATATATATATATATATATGTGTATATATATATATGTGTATATATATATATGTGTATATATATATATCTATATATATATATATATATATATATATATATATATATATATATATATATATATATATATATATACACATATATATATATACACATATATATATATATATATATATATATATATATATATATATATATATATATATATATATATATATATATATATATATATATGTGTATATATATATATGTGTATATATATATATGTGTATATATATATATGTGTATATATATATATATATATATATATATATATATATATATATATATATATATATATATATATATATATATATATATATACACATATATATATATATATATATATATATACACATATATATATATATATATATATATATATATATATATATATATATATATATATATATATATATATATATATATATATATATATATATATATATATATATATATAATATAAAATACCGTTTCGCGTTTCCCCGTTTCCTCTGGGGAACGAAACTCCGTTTCCTCCGTTTCCGTAGCGTTTCCGTTTCTCCGTTTCCGAAACTCCTGTCAACTATGCTTGGGATACACTTACCACATTGTACCAAGCTAGGAATGAGGCTCGTGTTGCTTACCTCGGAAAACAGTTGGAGAGTGAGCACATGAATTAAGGTGATTCTATGGACAGTTTCCTAACGAAGATCAAAGACTTGAAGGAAAAGTTGATTTCTGTTGATGAGGTTATACCAGATAGCTCACTTGTGAAGACCATTCTGAATGGTCTTCCTGATTAATATCAGAGTTTTGCTTCTACTCTTCGGTTGATGATGAAAGGCAATCCTAATGCCTTATCATTTGAGGAGTTAGTCTTTGTTCTGTTGCAGGAAGACCAGTCCAGGTAGAATAGGTTCATTATGCGAGTTGCAGATCAAGCTTTCCTGGCTAGTCAGAAGGGCAAAGGAAAATGGAGCTCTTCAACTAGTAAGCAGAAATCTGCTAATTGTGCACATTCAAAGAAGGAAGATAAAGATGAGAAGAAATCAGAAAAGCAGAAATTGTTTTGTAAGTACTGTAAAGGGAATGATCATATCATAAAGAATTGTCCAAAATTTGCTGCTAAAGAGGCAAAGCAGAAAGAGGCTTGAATGGTTGTTGCAGAGGCCTCGTCACCAAAAACAGAGTCCGCTAATCTTGTGTAGGAAGAAGAATGGGCGTTTACTACTGTCTGCAGTTTTGACCAATCTTCTCATGAGTAGTGCATGTCTGCAGTAGACTCAGATGTTTGGTATTTCGACAGTGGGGCAACCAAACATATTACCTCACAGCGTAGTTTCTTCTCTTCATTCGAGCCTGCCCCTACAGGGAATATTGTTACATGCGCCAACAACTCCTCTTATCCTGTTATGGGAGTTGGTAAGATCATTTTGACTATTGCTGATGGTAGTTCTTTCACTTTGTCAAATGTTTTATTTGTGCAAGGGATCAAGAAGAACCTGTTATCAGTTTCTGCATTAGCCAAGATTGGCTTGGTTTTGAAATTTGTTGATGACAGGTGCACAGTTCATGATCTGTCAAATGGCGATGTGATTATTGCTTCTGGCATTTTATGTCGTGGGCTGTATAAGCTCATAGACTATGAAAGATCTGTAAATGATGTGGCATTTGCAGTAAATGATTCTCAGGCTATGTCAGATGCAAAGCTTTGGCATGCACGCTTTGGTCATCTGAATTTTGCTAGTTTGTTGCGCCTGTAGAAATTTGAAATGGTGTCCTCTTTGCCCAAACTTTAGGCAGCTGGAAAACCTGTCTGTGAAGGCTGTATCTTGAGCAAAATGCAGCATTCGTCCTTTCCAAAAGATGGTTCAGTTCGGGCTACTCAGAAATTGCAGCTTGTACATAGTGATGTCTTTGGTCCTATGCAGACACCTTCTTTTGGGAATTATCTTTACTTCGTGACTTTCATCCATGATTTTTCCAGGCATGCATGGGTATATCCATTGAAGGCAAAGTCCGAAGTGTTCATGTGCTTCAATCAATTTTTGGTTATGGTTGAAACTCTGTCAGCATGTAAAATGGGCACCCTCCGTTCTGATCGAGGGGGGGAATATATGTCTTCTGGTTTTAATGAATTTCTTGCTGAACGTGGGATAAACCACCAGTGTACAGTGCCGTATACACCTCAACAGAATGGAGTTGCTGAACGAAAGAACATGTCACTCATAGAGGTGGTCAGGTGTATGGTCAAGAGTCAGGCTTTACCACAGTTTCTGGCTTGAGGCTGTCATGTGTGAAGCATATGTACTGAACAGGTGTCCCACTAATAAAGCACTGGAGTCTATCACTCCATATTGGCTTTGCATGATCGCAAGCCATCTGTTGCTCATCTGTGTTTTTTTGGTTGTTTGGCATATGCATTAGTACCTGAACAACATCATAGAAAATTGGATGATATAGCGGTAAAATGTATTTTTGTTGGGTACAGTTTTGAAAGTAAAGGCTATCGTCTATATCATCCACAAACTAAACGCATTCTGGTTAGCCGTGATGTTTTTGTGGAAGATGCTATTCAACCATTGCTTTCATGTACTAAGGAGATATCTGTTAGCTCCAAAGATATGTATGATACTTTGCCGCCTCTTTTTACAGGTGGACAGCCTAGTGCTGGTCCCAATGAGGCAACTTCTCAGCCTTTGCAGGTTTCATGTGATGATGCAGATCATTCCATTTGTGATGCAGATTTACATGATGCACTAGTTGATGAGAGAGCTGATTTTGAGCAGGTAAAAACTATGTCAAAATGGCTGGTGCAGACTTTGCATGATAGCAAATTAGATGCACCTCTGTCATATCGTACTCGTTCAGGCTCTCATGGTGCCTCTTTTGCATCAGATTGCTATGCTATGGCTGCATCTAGTCTCTGTGATGAGACTTAGCCTGTTTCGTTTGATGAAGCACAAAATTCAGAAAATTGGATGGCTGCTATGCAATCTGAATATGATGCTATAATGAAGAATGGTACTTGGTCTTTATGTGACTTGCCTCTTGGCGAGAAGGCCATTGGCACTAAGTGGGTATACAAGAAGCGTAAACCGGATGGTACAGTTGATAGGTATAAGGCTATGCTTGTTGCAAAGGGTTATGCACATGAAAGAGGCATTGATTTTGATGAGACCTTTGCACCTACATGCCGTAAGACTACTGTTCGGAGCATCTGTGCACTTGCAGCTCATCATGGTTGGAATGTGCATCAGTTGGACATTAAAACAACATTTCTGAATGGTGACTTGCATGAAGAAGTGTATGTTTTTCAGCCCCGTGGCTTTGTGCAGAAAGGACATGAACACGAGGTGTGCAGGTTAAAGAAGGCATTATATGGTTTAAAGCAAGCACGTGCTTGGTATGAGAAGATACATGCCTATTTGATTGCACATGGTTTTGAGAAGAGTCCAACTTAAAGCACCTTATATGTTAAGCGTGTTAATGATGTGCTTCTGATCATTGTTGTATATGTTGACGACATGTTGCTCACTGGTCCTATTGAGAAGCATATTGCTGATTTTAAGGCTGATTTGCATGCCTCATTTGAGATGTCTGATTTGGGGCATTTGCATCACTATTTGGGCATTCAGTTTATGCAAGTTGATGGTGGAATGGCTTTGTGTGAAACGAAATATATTGACACATTATTGCAGCGTTTTGGCCTTGAAGACTGTAAGCCTATTGCCACTCCTATGGAGACAGGTTTAGGATTGAGTCTTCATGATGCTGGAGATGCATTCGATGCTGTTCTTGTTGGAGATAGACGTCTGCGGAAGCATACGAACAACACAAGGAAGGAGAAGAAGCTTGGAGCACAACACACAATACTGAATGTATTACTAGAGAATGTACAAAGATAAGTAGCCCATTAGGGCAATAGGCATATATACAAGCGGGGGAAAAAAAACCTCCTAAAGAGTGAAAAAAGTTTCCCGGCAGTCCTAGAGCGTTCACACACATCACTACCTAAACATATCAACAAATCCCCCCTAGGAGTGATGCGGTGAACAAGTAGCTAGCACTCATGTATAAGGAAGTGTCAAGCTATGTGGAAATCACTCCACAAAAGGAAGTACGCCCAAAGCTTTGCGGAAAGCTTCAAACTTCTCCCTAGGCAGAGCCTTCGTGAAAAGGTCTGCAATGTTCTCCTGCGTGGGCACATATGCGAAGCTGATCTCCCTAGCAGAGAACCTCTCCCTGACATAATGATAATGCACCTCAATGTGCTTAGTGAGAGCATGGAACACAGGGTTCCTCGCAACTGCCAATGCGCTCTTACTGTCAGTGAAGATGGTGGTGGAAGAAGTCTGACCAACACCCAAATCAACCATAAGGCGTCTGAGCCACAGACACTCAAGAATAGCTGTGAAAGCTTCCCTATACTCAGCCTCACATCTGGAAGTGGCCACAGTAGGCTGCTACTTGCTCAACCAAGATATACATGAGCTACCAAGCATGAAGCAAAAGCCACTAGTGGACACACGAATATCATAGCAGCCAGCCGAGTCCGAGGCAGAAAAAACATGCAAATCTGGCGGTAGTGATCCCCCCTCGGGATAAAACAACCCAAGTGGCCGAGTACCACTCAAGTAGCAAAAGATGCGCTTAACCGCCTGCCAATGCTTGACTCTTGGGTGATGCATAAATATGCTCATCTCTGAGACAATAAACTGAATATCTGGCCGAGTAATGCATAAGTAAATCAAGCATCCACCACCTTGCTGAAAGAGAACAGCATCAAATGCATCTCCAGCATCATGAAGACTCAATCGTAAACCCATCTCCATAGTAGTGGCAATAGGTTTACAGTCTTCAAGGCGAAAACGCTCCAATAATGTGTCAATATATTTCGTTTGACACAAAGCCATTCCACCATCAACTTGCATAAACTGAATGCCCAAATAGTGATGCAAATGCCCCAAATCAGACATCTCAAATGAGGCATGCAAATAAACCTTCAAATCAACAATATGCTTCTCAATGGGACCAGTGAGAAGCATGGTGTCAACATAGACAACAATGATGAGAAGACATCATTAGCACGCTTAACATATAAGGTGCTTTCAGTTGGACTGTTCTCAAAACCATGTGCAATCAGATAGGCATGTATCTTCTCGTACCAAGCACGTGGTGCTTGCTTTAAACCATATAATGCCTTCTTTAACCTGCACACCTGGTTTTCATTCCCTTTCTGCACAAAGCCACGGGGTTGAAAAATATACACTTCTTCATGCAAGTCACCATTCAGAAATGCAGTTTTAATGTCCAATTGATGTATATTCCAACTATGATGAGATGCAAGTGCACAGATGCTACGAACAATAGTCATTCGGCAAGTAGGAGCAAAGGTTTCATCAAAATCAATGCCCCGTTCCTGTGCATAACCCTTTGCAACAAGCCTAGCCTTATACCTATGAACTGTACCATCAGGTTTACGCTTCAGCTTATATCCACTTAGTGCCAATGGCCTTCTTGCCAGGAGGCAAGTCACATAAAGACCAAGTACCATTCTTCATTATTGCATCATATTCAGATTGCATAGCAGTCATCCAATTTTCTGAATATTGTGCTTCAACAAACGAAAGAGGCTCAGACTGATCACAGAGACTAGATGCAGCCATAGCATAGCAATCTGATGCAAATTTGAGAGCCTGATCGAGTACGATATGACGGAGGTGCATCTAATTTGCTGTCATGCAAGGTCTGCACGAGCCATTTTGGCATAGTTCTTGCTTGCTCAATATCAGCTCTCTGATCAATAAGTGCATCCTATAAATCTGCATCAGAAATGGAATGATCTGCATCATCACATGAAACCTGCAAAGGCTGAGAATTTGCCTCATTACAACCAACACTAGCCTGTCCACCTGTAAAAAGAGGAAGCAAAGTATCATACATGTCTTTGGAGCTAACAGATGTCTCCTTAGTACATCAAAGCAATGGCTGAATAGCATCTTCCACAAAAACAACATCACGGCTAACCAGAACGTGTTTAGTCAGTGGATGATATAGACGATAACCTTTACTTTCAGAACTGTACCGAACAAAAATACATTTTACTACTTTATCATCCAATTTTTTGCGATGTTGTTCTGGCACTAATGCATATGCAAAGAAACCAAAAACATGCAAATGAGCAATAGATGGCTTGCGGTCATGCAAAGCCTCATATGGAGTGATAGACTGCAGCGCTTTAGTGGGATAACTCTTCAGTACATATGTTGCACACATGACAGCCTCAAGCCAAAAACTATGTGGTAAAGCCCGACTCTTGACCATACACCTCGCCATCTCCATGAGTGACCTGTTCTTCCTTTCAGCAACTCCATTCTGTTGAGCTGTATATGGCACTGTACACTGGTGTTTTATCCCACGTTCAACCAGAAATGCATTAAAATCAGAAGGCATATATTCCCCCCCTCGATCAGAACGGAGGGTGCCCATTTTACATGCTGAAAGATTTTCAGCCAAAACCAAAAACTGTTTGAAGCTCATGAACACTTCGGACTTTGCCTTCAATGGATATACCCATGCATGCCTGGAAAAATCATCGATGAAAGTCACGTAGTAAAGATAATTCCCAAAAGAAGGTGTCTCCATAGGACCACAAACATCACTATTCACTAGCTGCAATTTATGAGTAGCCCGAACCGAACCATCTTTTGGAAAGGATGAATACTGCATTTTGCTCACAATACAGCCTTCACAAACATGTTTTCCAGGTGCCTCAAGTTTGGGCAAAGAGGACACCGTTTCAGATTTCTGCAGGCATAGCAAACTAGCAAAATTCAGATGATCAAAGCGTGCATGCCAAAGCTTTGCATCTAACATAGCCTGAGAATCATTTACTGCACATGCCAAATCATTTACAGATCTTTCATAGTCTATGAGCTTATACAACCCAGGACATAAAATGCCAGAAGCAATAATCACATCGCCATTTGACAGATCATGAACTGTACACCTGTCATCAACAAATTTCACAACGAAGCCAATCTTGGCTAATGCAGAAACTGATAACAGGTTCTTCTTGATCCGTGGCACAAATAAAGCATTTGACAAAGTGAAAGAACTACCATCAGTAGTAGTCAAAATGATCTTACCAACTCCCATAACAGGATAAGAGGAGTTGTTGGCGCATGTAACAGTATTCCCTGTAGGGGAAGGCTCGAGTGAAGAGAAGAAACTGCGCTGCGAGGTAATATGTTTGGTTGCCCCGTTGTCAAAATACCAAACATCTGAGTCTATTGAAGACATGCACTGCTCGTGAGAAGATGAATCAAAACTGCAGACAGTAGTAAACGCCCATTCTTCCTCCTGCACAAGATTAGAAGACTCTGTTTTTGGTGTAGAGGCCTCTCCAAAAACCATTCCAGCCTCTTTCTTCTTTGCCTCTTTAGCATCCAGTTTTGGACAGTTCTTGATATGATCATTCCTTTTACAGTACTTACAAAACAATTTTTGCTTTTCTGATTTCTTTTCATCTTTATCTTCCTTCTTCGAATATGCAGAATTAGTAGATTTTTGCTTACTAGTTTAAGAGCTCCATTTTCCTTTGTCCTTCTGACTAGCTAGGAAAGCTTGATCTGCAACTCGCATAATGGACCTGTTTTGCCTGGCCTGATCTTCCTGCAACAGAACGGAAACTAACTCCTCAAATGATAAGGCATTTGGATTGCCTTTCATCATCAACCGAAGAGTAGAAGCAAAACTCTGATATGAATGAAGAAGACCATTCAGAACGGTCTGCAAAAGTGAGCTATCTAGTATAACCTCATCAGCATAAATCAACTGTCCTTCAAGTCTTTGATCTTCGTTAGGAAACTGTCCATAGAATCGTCTTCATTCATGTACTCTCTCTCCAACTGTTTTCGGAAGTAAGCAACACGAGCCTCATTCCTAGCTTGGTAAAATGTGGTAAGTGTATCCCAAGCATCCTTAGTTGTTCTGCAAGAGCGAATGTGAGGAATAATGGCACGTTTGACAGACAAAGCTATCAATGCATGTGCCTGGGAATCTCTGCCATCCCAACAAATCTGCTCTACAGTACGTGCAACAGAAACCACGGCATGAACAGGAATATGCAAAATATCATCATCTTCGACACCTTCTTCATCAGCTTCGGTACTTACAGTTGTAACAGTTGCAGGTGTGATAGGACGTTTTTCAACACCCTGCACAATGTTCCACAGTCCTTTTGCAACCAATACATGTCGCATCATATAAGCCCACAACGGGTAGTTGGAACCATCCAACTTATCCTCAACAGCCAACATACGGAATACATCACTGCTTTGAGCCATGGCCGATGACTAAAATATCTTGATGCAGAAAATTGACCGTATCTCAAAAAGTTGAACAGAACTGCCGAGAAGAATTCTGCTAGACCTGTAGCAGACTTCGAGACGCTTATACTGGGGAATGTATTACTAGAGAATGTACGAAGATAAGTAGCCCATTAGGGCAATAGGCGTATATACAAGCCGGGTGAAAAAAACCTCCTAAAGAGGGAAAAAAGTGCCCCGACGGTCCTAGAGTGTTCACAAACATCAGTACATAAATATATCAACAGTTCTCTATCAGTAGGATGTTGGATGCTTGATTTACTTATGCATTACTTGACCAGATATTCAGTTTGTTGTCTCACAGATAAGCAGGTTTATGCATTGCCTAGGAGTCAAGCATTGGCAGGCAGTTAAGCGCATCTTTCGCTATTTGAGTGGTACTCGGCTACTTGGGTTGTTTTATCCAAAGGGGGGATCACCACCGCTAGATTTGCATGCTTTTTATGACTCTGATTGGGCTGGTTGCTATGACACTCGTGTGTCCACTAGTGGTTTTTGCTTCATGCATATCTTGGTTGAGCAAGGAGCAGCCTACTGTGGCCACTTCTAGTTGTGAGGCTGAGTATAGGGAAGCTTTCACAGCGACTGTTGAGTGTGTGTGGTTCAGACACCTTATGGCTGATTTGGGTGTTGGTCAGACTTCTGCCACCACCATCTTCACTGACGGTTAGAGCGCATTGGCAGTCGCGAGGAACCCTGTGTTCCATGCTCGCACTAAGCACATTGAGGTGCATTATCACTATGTCAGGGAGAGGTTCTCTGCTGGGAGATCAGCTTGGCATATGTGCCCACGCAGGAGAACATTGCATACCTTTTCACGAAGGCTCTGTCTAGGGAGAAGTTTGAAGCTTTCCGTAAAGCTTTGGGCTTACTTCCTTTTGTGGAGTGATTTCCACATAGCTTGGCACTTACTTATACATGAGTGCCAGCTCCTTGTTCACTCCCTCTTTAGGAGGGTTTTTTCCCCGAGCTTGTATATACGCCTATTGCCCGAATGGGCTACTTATCTTTGTACATTCTCTAGTAATACATTCAGTATTGTGTGTTGTGCTCCAAGCTTCTTCTTCTTCCTTGTGCTGTTCGCGTGCTTCTGCAAACGTCTATCTCCAACACACGTTCCATCTTTGACCCGAAACAAAGTTTAGCATGTCTGGTGGGACAATGGGTCTCTAGAGGCATTTAAAATCAAGCCTTATCGACTTATTTCTCCCTGTCTCGACTGTTGTTGTGTGCTACTGCCTATGGGGTCGCCACACACTATCCTTGTCAATCACCGCTGCACATCCTCTAGTCGTGGCACCGATGCCTCCCACACACTTACATCATTAACTGCGGCTACCTGGCACACCCTCATCATCAGTCATCACTGCACACTTGCCTCGTCAATCATTGTGGCACACCTACCTCAACAGTGAACTACCTCAGAGTCAATTGCCGCTGCACACTGGCTTCACCGGCTCTGTCAATCACCATGGCACACCTGCTTCATCAGTGAGCTGAATTTATTAGGAAAACCACTCTCTAATTACCATTGATGGATGCCTTCAGTCCATGACCAAAGCCTGGTCTCAATCATGTCAAGAACCTCCTCTCTTCTCAAGGACCTTGGATGAATTGGCTGACAAATGGGTCAGCCAATTTGAAGATGATCATTTTTTATCCTGAAAGGATATGAAGAATGAGTTCTCAACAACGTTTTGACTTGGAAACTCTACAAAAAGGACTCTTGGTGCCTTAGCTAGTTTACAGTTGAAGCTTGGTGAGATTTTTTGAGAGCTCGTCACTAGGACCAAGATCATGGTGACTTGTCTTCCTTAAGCACGAAGAGATTTCGATAAAGAAATGGCTTGAAAAAGCTCTTCTTCCCAATATGCAACACAAGCTAAGGCACCTATTTTCTAATGCCACTTTGGAGGATTTTACAGCCACTCCTCCTAGGATAGAGCAAGCAAGAGCTTTTGATGATGACCTAGTATTCCAACTTCGAAGAGAACCAGAGGCTCTTAAGCTTCAATCCAATAATCCCAAGGAAGATACACTAGCCCAATTATGCCAAGAAAACAAAGATCTGAGAAGCAAGAAGGTGGAAAGAGTGGGAATGAAGCTAAAGTGTGCTACTACCTTAAAGGGTTCCCTCCAACACATACTACTATTGCTTGTTGTGATCTACGAGAAGTAACCTTGACTTCTACACAAGGTCAAGCTCCTCTGGGCACCATAAGCACTTGCTACACAAACCCAAATAAGACCTTGGTGGAAGCCAAACTAACCCTAATGACCAAACTCATCCCAAATGACCCAAAGTATGTTTCGGATGCGGAGAATATAGGAATTACGAGAGCGAATGTTGTCTACATGAAGACACACGTCCTTGTAGATGTTGCCATAGAGCAAGGACCATTATTCAAGAGACCCTCTATAGCTTCCCCTCATGAGTGGCTACTTTCTGGGTTGGCTTCTACTTGTAGGAGTATCCTCCGTAAGAGAATCTATAATTACTCCAAGAGATGGCCACCAATTAAATCAACACAAAAATGATAGATTAGAGATTAATGGCATAGAAGTTGCATGTTGTAAATGCCATTGTGAAAGTACCTACATGACACTTAAGAGGACAAAACGAGAGTGATTCTCACTATCAAGATCGTACAAAACCTCGAAGAACGATTGCAATACAAAGAATTATAGGAATGGTACTAAACCTCCAAGACCAATGCACAAACTTAATACAAAGGTTTTTATGGAACAATTATGGGCTTCCAAAACTAGTACATACCCCTAAGAACAATACAATATTATTTCGTGAAGAGCTCATAGATAGTAACACTAATAATCAGAGAAGGACAACCGGTGGATAAGACAATTAAAACCCTTTTCTTAAAACTGAATTATAGGAAAGCAACAGCCCAAGGCCTTCACTTTCCTTGCATCAATGATCAAACGCATTGTTGAAATGGTTATGGTTATTGTGTTTCTCTTGTTGAATTTGCCATATTAACCTAGGCTAATCCGCCGATCTTATTGATCTAGCTTGAGGAGATGCCAAGTTGGTCCAATTTTGGGCCTGGATGGACTTGGCCAAGTTGGTCCATTGGGTGGACTCGCTTGACTTAGTCCATTGGACGGACTCACTGAAGCCTGTCTACTTGATGGTCTCACCTTAGTTCGTCCACCTCGAAGTTAGGTGAGTTGTACATATTTGCTCCACCTTGGTAATGGATCAACTTCTTGTCGGCATCTATCTCACTATCTATCTTATTTTTTAACATGTTAGATCCTTGAGTGATGAGTCATAATATTTTCTAGATCACTTTTTCTTACCAAACTTTGTCTAACCAAAGGCATTGGTTGTTGAGAGTCGACAAGTTGCATCTTCCTCCATGATTCCATAGATTTCTACTATGCAACATTCCGGGCTGCCCATCATCAGTTTAGTATAGAGTCTTCATCAAGTGGAAAAATAGGCATTACTGATGCATCCATGGTATAACGAGTGACCTGCACATGGTTATATCCTTCCTCCAAACGTATTTGAGCTTGATCATTTGTTTTGGTTGGTACCCACAACATATGCCTTCCGCAATCTTGGAGTGCCTTGGTCTGTCTCAGCCAAGGTCTTCCCAGAAGTAGTGGAAAGGAATTGCCTTCTGGCAAGGCAATGTCTACAAAATCAAGCATGAAATGAAATCCTTGAACAATCATTGACATCTTTTGGATAATACTAAGAGATTGAGCTCGATGCTCACATGTCAAAGCTAGACCTCACTAACTTGCGCTATCTTATTGAGGACTAGCTTCACCGTCTTGGTGAAATTTAGCAACAGCTGATGCCAGATCCATCATATACAATGACACCTATCAATATTTCATCTTTGATAAAAATAATTAACCTAGAACTTTGATAATCTGCTAATGGGGCAGGGGGAAGCTCTACCATATTCCCATCAACACTGGATATTGGTTGACTTGTTTATGCAAAATGAATGATTCTCAATAGGTCACTTTATATTTATTATCTATTTAAACAAGTTGGTATAGACTGAACTTATGTTGTGTACCTTTCATCATGTAAATGGGTTGTGGATGATTGTGTGGATAGTTTTAGGTGCTCCTTGGCCTTAGGGCAATGTGGGCATGGCAGGACATCTATTGGAAGAGAGCAGCTCTCAAGATATGTTTATACTCTCTGCAACAATGGCACATGAGAGACCTAGGATGTCTTGGTCTACTTTGCCGAGTTTGCTCCTTGTAAATCCCAAATTTGCATGGCAGGTGAGATAAAGGGAAGTGTACAGAAAGGGGAGGTGTGCATGTAAGAGCTAGGAAGGAGCACCCAAGATGGGTAGGCAAGGAGGTAGTAAGTGGTCTCCCAAGCTTGGGATAGCAAAGGGTGTGGTCACAAAATTTTGGACTGATTGGTCGAAATATGGTTGGTCGCTTGGCCGAATTCCTTGGCATGTAAGTGTGGTTGGTTGCCGAGGAGCACAGGACACCTCAAGGATTAGTCTCCCTGTTAGCAAGTCGGTTGCCTGCTTGGCATCATCAGAATTACAATAATATCGTCGATTGTTAAATAAAAATCGTGAAAACAATTCGATTTTTTACGATTTTTTTAGAGTTTTTTTGTGAAAAAATTCGTCCTCGGTTTTTGCCTGACGACATTATATTTTGATGCTTGTTTACTTTTGAGTATCTACATGTTTGTTTTGTATGATCACTAATCATTGACATTGCTGGCAGTTATATTATGTATAGCATGACTCATTGACTTGAGTCATTGACTGATTGGTAGTTGATTATGTCTATTGTTTCATGTTCACTTTCATGTATGATGTATACAGTATCATGTATGTTCATTGTTTACATTTTTGTCTTGACTCTTGACTCCTTTATTTAAAATGCATGTCAGGTGATTTTATATGTTATTCTTGTCGGGTATATCAGAAAGGTGTTAAATATGCATTGGTACATATCTTTATGTTTCAAAATATCAAAATCTCTCACAGTGAATAAAAACCCCGATTTTTATTTTGGATTTTATAAACCTATACGATTTAAACGATTTAAACCTCGATTTAAATCTCGTTTTTAAACCTCTTCTTGTACTATGATCAGAATGAATCCGCTTGTATCAGAATTAGTTCTGTTGCTCATCCTTCTTACAAGTTGGTTGCCCCATGGTTATATTATTTGGTCACCCACGCTTCTCAAAAGTTGGTCTTTTCTTGGTCTACATGAGATGAAAGTAGGATGGTGGTAGCCCTCAGTTCTACAAGGTTGGTCAACCCAGAACCATGGCAGGCCACTTACCTAAGGTGACCCGTGCACCTACCCATGCAGTGGTCCTCGAACTCCTGTAAGTATCCAGCCATGTAGTCCCCCATTGCCTATGTAAGGAGTCCAGCTTCATTTTGTATTTCATTCACCTGTATATGCATAAGGGCTATTCTTGTGAGCTGAGCTATTGTGAGCTCTTTGTTGGCATCTGTCTCTGATTGTGTGTTCTATCAAGAGTCTCTGTAAAAGTTAGGAGAGGTGGTCTGAGCATTAAGCAGGCTGAGTGTGTGTTGTTGTCACCTTGTGGAGAGGGGTGGAGTCTTGTTAGTGGAAGAGCCCTGGTGATTGACTCAGAGTAGGTATCGTCCCAAGTAGGAGCACGTGGAGTAGCAGTTTGTGGGGGTGTTCTGAGCACCTCATATGTACTATCTAGCTGAGAAGTGTATCAGTCCTTGTTCTTCCTCTTGCATAGTCCTTGAGCATTTTTTTGATCCAATTCAGGTGCGTTCTTGTTTTCTGGGCATTTTGTTCTATGCCATTATGGTACAACATTGATCCTTTGCATTAGTCTCTGTACTTGTTCTACTGTGCTAGACCTGTAATGTCTACAGTGTCATGCTTATGAAATATTTAACATTCGAGTGGCTGCATGTTTGCTCCCTCCAGGATCAGCCCTGCAACAAAAGACATGATACAAGCGATATTCACTGTAGACATGCTTATGAAATATTTAACATTCGAGTGGCTGCATGTTTGCTCCCTCCAGGATCATCCCTGCAACAAAAGACATGATACAAGCGATATTCACAAACATAGAAAGATGGACATCAGACACCTCCCAGCCATAGGGTCCAGACTCCAGAGCGACCCTCCCCCGAGCTTGGGAGCCTGCAGCCAAGCATGTGGCAGCTCTCTCAAGGGCATGGTGTCCCATACCACCATACTCACACAGAACAGGTGTGTGGAGGACTCCACTATGGGCCAAGAGTCCAAGTGTCTCATGAGAAGAATGAATAACAAACGTGCCTATGGGTCCTATTTATAGTCTCTTTTAAGGAGGTGGCCCTGTTCACACTTGGCCAGACACTCCATTTGTTGGTCACTGACTGTGCACTGTCGAAGTTCCTGTTTTGCTCACTTTTTCAGTCCTAGTGTTTTTTATAAGCTGGTTTCTATTCAGCATTTAGTTTTGGTTTTTTATTGCCTTCAAAAGCACATACCATGTTGAAGAGTATACTTCTTCAAGGAGAAAGTAGCCACCCAGCAGGGGCAGCTACAATTTGGCATGCCCAGTGGGACCCTTTCATGCTTTGTGCAAGGTGCATTCTTGGAAGTAAGTTTCACTCCTGTCCATCTACTTTGTCTTCCAAATCACGTCTTTGTTAGGCTGTTGTGCAGTGGAGTGAGGGTGCTGACCATACTCGTTCTTTTATAAAAGTTCTTGTAATCATCTCAAGAGCCCATTAAAAACTTGCAATAGGAAAAGAGCTCACCAATTTTTGCCTTTTAGAAAACCACCTTCTTGTCTACCCTTAAAGCTACATGTTGAATTTTCTCAAGTAAGCCCAAGTCACTTGCTAGAGTTAGCCCCAACACAATGTAGGAAGTGAGGATTAAGTAAAAGAGGAGGAAGTGTGGGAATAGCTGAACAAATAGACATGGCAAAAAATCACCACTATCCACACAAACAAATAGCACTTTTGTTGTAGATACATATAAGAAAGAGAAAAGGAGAAATCCTTTACAAAGGGCTTTCCTATTCATGAAGTCCCCAAGGGATGAATACAAGGCAAACAAGATATCATCAAGATTATGCCCCCTACTTATGATTCAAGCATTCCAAATGTAAAGACAAGGTAGACCTTCTGAAGAAGAAGAACATGATGAGGAAGACAACTTGGTGGATCATACACCAATGACAAAATTGGATTTGAGAATTCTAGAATCTCACAAACTAGTATTGATAGAGTTGAATCCATCATGAATTGCTACCATGACATTTTCACATGGAATCACAAGGACATGGAGACAATCCCTTTATAATCATCCTCTATAATATACCCGACTCCATAACAATCATGTATACATAGGTATCCCTGATGGGTATACCATTAATAGTCAGCCGACATCATAGGATACATGATCATCACACCACCAACATTTTCTCCAGGTTTCTAGGGTCTATCTATAGTCGATCCTTCGATCTATAAATGATCTCTTGATAAGTATAAAAAATATTCCCAAAGGAAACTAGATGCTAAGAGTCGTTTGAACACTAAAAACTCCCTTCGAGAAGACAAGCAATCCTCTTTCGGGAAGACAACACAACTCCCTTTCGGGCATAACTAACGGGTCTCCTAATGGGAACCAAGTGTTACGAGTTGTCAGAACAGTGAACACTAACAACTCCCTTTCGGGCAAGTCTAAAATCTGAGTATCCCCACCTCGATAGGAACCCGAACTGTCTCACGACGTTCTAAACCCAACTCACGTACCACTTTCATCGGCGAACAACGGGTTTACCATTAAGAATTATAAGAAGAAGACCATAGTACAAAAGAATGTGTTCTTTATGAAAAATAAAAAACGTTTAGTACTCTTAAACGTCCTAAACATACTAATATGTTTTTTGGATAGGTGTGTACGTTTTTTATCATGTGGGGGTTCTTTATGGTTTTTTTTTCCACTTTTCAATGATTTATTGTTTGCACCCCTTGAACACTCTTGAGTGCTTCCCTTGAGCATTCCTTTTAGCATCTTTGGTTCAGCTTTGGCCCATAAGTATTCATGTTTAAGCCTTCAAACTTCAGCCCATTGTGAAGTTAGGATCTTCTTCATGCACATAGAGAGAGATAGAAAGCCTTGAGTTTCTTTTCACTATCCATTAGCTTCACCTTTCCATTATCTTTTATCTTGAGTAAAACTTTTGATGTCACCTGCAACCATGTGAAAATAACTCTACCTCTCATTAGGGCGAAAAACGGCCGAAAAGGGGTTGTTTGTTAATGATAGATTAAGGAAATTGACAAATAGAGTCTTTCCATGTGTACAAGAATATAACATTGCTGTCTCTTTTAACCGTATGAAGAAATTCTTTTTTTAATACAATATTCTCTAAAAGCACCGCTAAAGTGATGAAGAGTCTCGTATTCAGTGTACAATTTTTCGGTTTGATGCAAGAAAGGATATTTTTGCACACTACACAAAGCATATTCTCAAATTTCCAAGAAGGAATTGATTTTTGAAGATACGAAATATTTTTGGGTGCACAAAATTTCATGATCATTTAGCGACAGGGTTTACATCAAATCAAAAGTTTCCATGTGTACAAAGCCTTTTTCTCTATAAATACTGCCAAAATTTGTGAACGTTGGTTTCTCGCTTTGAACATTCTTATTCTTTTAAGTTCAAATGGCTTCTTCTTCTTGTCGTCCTTCCAATTGTGTAACCTCATGTGAGGTTTACAATAGAAGAGAGGATTCTTTGTTGAAACCTCTTTCTGTGAAAGTAAATGAATGGTTAACTATGCTTCCTATCTGTAGAGGTGCCCATAAAGTCAAGCGTGCCAAAAGAGACAACATAAGAAACTACTGGAAAGGACGTATTCTCATTTTCAAATTGAAGAGATGCAGTTGGTTGGCACGAGTACAACATGTGTACACCACTAAGGATCTTGTTCTAGAAAATCATCTGTAATTCCCTTCGTACTATAAGTGAAGTTTTACAATGCTCTTCTATCATTCCAGTTGTTTTTGTATAACAAAACATATGTTTTCGTACTACAGTTATCTTTCCTTCCAATATTGTGGAATGGCAACCTGTTGAATGTTTAACAGGAACATTCAGAGTTCTTCATAAGGAATATGTAGAACTCATGTATGCAGACAAATCTATTCAATTTTTCAATAGCATAGAGTTATTTGTCCATTATGCAGATTATCAAGTGCCATCAGGGAGGAGTTCTTATGGAAATCTTGTACATGTACCTGGTCCTTGCATCTCTTCATTAGATTGGGATGCTCTTGATCATTCAACATTTTCAAATTTTCTATGCAAAATGAAATTTGACATCCAAAAGGCAATGTCAGAAAGCCGAATTTCGAGAAGGATAAAGATTCAATGGTTTTTGCCTATTCATGTCTTTGTAGCATGATTTAAAAACATGTTATTACAAAAAGCAAAAACAATGTGGTTGAATAGGAGAGTCTCTATTTCAGAGATTGATGATGTTTTGGGTAGGGAATGGGATAGCAAAGAAGTTCAAAAGCTAGGTGACATTATTTTATGTAAAGTTAGTCCCAATTCTCTTTCAATCTCATATCAGATATGTCGACAATCTTTGGTTTTAGGATATGACTATAGAAGGTGGAAAAAAAGCTTAGACTTTGGATAGCCTTGGACTCAAAGGAGAGCTTTCCAAAATTTGAGTTAGAAGTATTGATTCATCCAGATTTTGAGGTATCATCACATTTTAGATTCTCAATTGATGATGCAATAGTTAACATTAGATAAGAGAAATCATTATCTTGCATAACTTTCTTGCCACCAAGGGTGATTAAGTTTCAACCCTTACGATTGTAACAAGTTAATCCTTGACATTCTTACATAATGTATCATCCTCTTATAGAAGCTTCTATTGATACTTCCATTGAATTTTCTTTGCAGGACGGTGACAAAGCATGTGTGTTAAATTATGTATTTTAAATGTCTATATTCATATTTGCATTTTTTAATTTAATTTCAAGATTGTGTTTATTGTACAATGATAAGAATATAAACCAAGACATTCTTAGATATTTTTTAGGTCCCTTATTTCATACTTCCATTGATTTTTATTTGCAAGAGTGAATTGATGACTTCAATTATTCCCCTTCATCTAAACTCATATTGGCATTTTTTTGGTTAATCTTAACATTTTGATGAGGTTTCAACTAAGAAATAATTATACAGGAACTTGGATAAGTAAATTCTAGATGAACAAGAGATCTAGAATTCAATATCTAGTTGCAATTAAATTATTTGAGTCTATCAAAGGTGCCAATTAGTTTCAATTAAATTATTTGATTCTATCCATCTTTTCTGTCCTTATCTTATGCAAGAGAAAGTATCATGGTGCACATAACAAGTAATATTAGAGAGGGTGGAGAACCTGGTGCAAATTCTAATCCAAGGTATGATATTTCAAAATATGAAGAGCATGACTTAAGTCATAAAACAGAGGAGACAATATTAGAGAAGACGACCGATTCAAGCGACTAGCGCAATCTGAACTTGTCGGATCGCCCTTATCGCTTGGATCGGACGTGTTAGCAAACTATCGGGAGTGAGTTCAAAAAGTGACTTTGCATAAAGGTTTGACTCGTGACTATAAAAACTTGTAACAACTCATCTCATGCAAGGTTGCTTAAAGGGGATGCTATGTTTAAATGGATAATACGACCGATGCAAGCGATAGGGGCAATCCAAAATTCTCCGATTCCCCGTATCGCTTGTATCGGTCGTGTCTTCTTTCTTCTTTACGTTCTTCTCTATCTTCTCCAATTTAAACTTTCCAACAAGAATGAAGTAAGAAACCCACAATGCAATCATACTTGTGACACGACCAAATTTAATTGGACCATGCAATGAACTTTTGTTTAACTCTTAAGAGGTTCAATACAAGTGTATATTTCTCAAGGCATATAAATATTGTTAAGGCAAATAAATATGGTTACAATGACCATCTTCCAGATGAAGATTGGCATAAGTACATACAATTTGTACATAAATAAATCTTCCAACCTATGTTGGTTTTACAATAGATTTCAATCTTAGACTAAAAAATGATTCATCCCTTTCTATCCTTTTTGGAGCCCTCTTTTCTCTGATGCTTGTGGCCCTTTTTGGAGCTTTCACTTTGAGTCATTTTTTTGGTCCCATGCTTCAATGGTGAGTGAAGAGGATGCCCTTTCTTTTTTTCTTCAGACTTCTTTTTATCTGCTGGAGGGGGTGGAGGTGAGTTTGGATCATAGGGGTAGATTGAATTGCCATTTATTGCTCGCTCTCTCTCTAATCAAGATGATCCATGCATCTGGATAGTCGGATAAATTCAGTTCAGGATTGTAAAACCTTCTTTCCAAGAATCTTACAGCATTTGCAATCACTCTCCAGCCACATGATGTTGCGTCTTTCTGCAATGGCACATGAATTTGTATGTATCCAAACTGCTTTTGTTCATTCAATTTAGCAATTCCAGGAAAATTCTGTTCAATATGCATCTTAAGAAGCTTTCCAGCACTGCATTGTAAAGTGAAAATCAGAATGGATAGCATGGCTCTTAAATAGAGAACAACAAAATGTATAGCAACTTACACTTTGCAATTCCCATCATGTGATTTAAGAGAATTGAGGAAAAGAGCTTGATATGCATTGAAGTCAACGATAATAAGACTCCAATGGCCCCTGTCAATGAGTTGCATGTAAATATACTTTCTTTAATGAAACAAATGTACTTTTCAAAATGAAGATGAATACTTACTTTTCAATATATGGGTAGATAACACATTCTACCTCTTCTCTAAAATTCTCTAGAAAAGGACTTGACATCTCAATGTTTATGCAAAAAACACTCACCAGAGGATCTATGATAAATACTTTTCTTTGAACCGCTTCCTCACATTGTTGAAGAAGAACCCTACAAAATCAATAAATAAAAATTTAGTTAAGGAACTAGAAAATGAAGAACCTTATAGTTATGGCCTCTAGATAATACCTGAGTGAGATGTTGACCACACTATCTGATATTTCAACATGAAACCCCCTCAACATTTTGTTGTCTTCAGGTCTAATGTCAAGGAACCATTCATCTTGCCATGCCATTGCAACATTAACTATTATCTGCCCATCTCCTTTCTTAAGGAGCTCTTGATTTGCTTTTTTTAACTTCTGAATCTGGTTTAAGATGACACTTTCCTCTGTAAATAATCCCTGATTTTTCCTCTCCTCCTTACTATTTGCTACAAATCTAGTTTCATGATCATGAGTGACTTGAGGGTTGATCTCTTCAATGACAACTGTTGTTTTGGGTGCTTGGGCTGGAGCTATATTTAAAATATCGAAGAATGTTTGAGCATGGTGATCAATAGGAACAAGAGATTTATCAAATTTATATGTGATTCTTGATACAATAACATAATCCTTCGTCATTAGTGTTACCCTGTGAGAATGAGCAATGCTTGAGTTTGCCACCTCACATTGATAAAGGATGAGGTCTTCATCAAAGAACAGAGATTGGCTGTGATATGCTTGACAACTCTCATAAATGGAAGTCTAGGGATCAACAGTCCCACAGACTTTTGAGCTCTTCTAATTTCCCTCAAGGACTTTACATGGTACTTGACCCTTTTCTTTGAAGGCATCTCTGATACATTGCCTTGACTCTTCTAGGGATTTTGCTCCTGGATATTCTGCTCCTAGGCATTTTGTTCCTAGGCATTTTGGTCTTGACCCTCATGCTACAACTTCCTTGCTATCCTTTTGGTCCTAGCCATAACCTACACAAAGTGAGAGTCTTTAGGCATGGAAGTGGAAAGGCAAGGCAACTTACTCAGAAACTTTGATCAAGGATTCTTTCCACTGTCAGAGACATGACCGATCCAAGTGATAAGAGTCATCTCGAAATGCCCGGATGTCCCTAGTCGCTTGCATCGGTGGTGCTTCTAATCATCATGAAATATCAGTGAATACCATTTCCCTTGGAATGCATTACATCTAATTCTTAACCAAATAAAACGTTACTTCAAAGCTTTGATCAAGGATGCCATTTAAGAAGCATGACCGATCCAAGCGATTAGGATTATCCAAAAGTCCTCGGATGTCCCTAATCACTTGCATCGGTCGTCCTTGAAATCATCATGAAATATGAATCAATACTATTTCGAATATAGCTTACAATGCATAATAGCTAAAACATCACTAAGCAAAACATAATTTGCAAGCTATGATCAAGAACTCGATGCCATTTAAGAAACATGACCGATCCAAGCGATTTGGGTTATCCTCAAATCCCGGATATACCCTATCGCTTTGATGGGTCGTCCTTTTAATCATCATGAAATATCAATCAATTCTATTTCCACTATAGCGAACAATCAAAGGAAACATTATTTTTAAGCCATGATACGGTTTCAGAATCACGACCCACCCAACGATAAGAGTCATCGAAAACATCTGGATTTCCCTTATCGCTTGGATCAGTCATGTCCATATTACCTAGCACAGAGAGCGTTCTCTATAGAAATTGTTAAGAAGCAGTGGCGATGGCAACTCGACGCTTGGAAACTGTTGAGAAAAAAAATGAGAGAAATGAATAGCGAAGCTTAAATAGGTCTCAAAACTGAGTTGACCCTTGGTGCCACATGGCACATTGTGATTGGTCCACGTAATATAGCCGTTGCAAATTCCAACGTTCTTTGCCTTTGTGGCATGGTTTGAGTGGGCTACGTCATCTATCCGTTGGGATTCCCAATGTACCTTTGCCATGTGGCACTCACTGATTGGTCCACATCATTTGATCGTTACTCCCTCCCTCCCCGCCTATAAATAGCAACTCCCTTCACCAATTCAAATTTTGAACCGTCATAGAATTTGTCTCATTTCTGTGCATATTTTTCTTTCATCCCGGACACGACCGATACAAGTGATTTTCTCTCTTTGGCCCATGTTGACTAGCTTGAGTCGCTTGCATCGGTTGTGTTCTCCTCTAGGACATACAAGAGAAGCTGCAACTTAGATGGAGGGAATGAATGGGATCCTTAGTGTCTCTCCATTAGAGAAACTACTTGATTTCATGGTTCAAGAGGGTTTAACTGTAGGTTACTTTCCTAATGCAATGACGATATTCAACCCCAAGATTGATTTTGAAAAACTCCTAGAGAAAAAAGTTTTCTTCAGGATGAGTGGGAGAACTCCTTGGGGTTGATCAATGGGAAGGTTCTTTCTATTTCTCAGAAAAACCTATGTCCATCCTCACATCTTTGGAAAGAATCCAATAGATAGGGCAAAAATCACAAGAAAATGCAAAAGGACATCCCCTTTGCTAGGTAAGCTAGATTTATGCCCAGAGCATGAAAAGGACTGCTGCTTGCTCCCGTTAAACATTGCTTTCTTGATATGGCTTGATCACATCTCAATTGAAAAGGAGGAAAGTGTTCATGTTGAAGACGAGCCGTTCTTAGAGTTGACACTTGAGGGAAGCTCAAAAAGTATGAAAGGTGTCATGGATATTGTTGAGGAGATCAATCTCCAAGCAGAAGAAGAGCAGATAAAAGGTTTTGATGTGGCTACCTTTAAAGCAGAGACTGCAATAAGGGAGCCAACTGAAGAAGTTCAAGTGTCTGAGAAGTCCCTATTTCTCTCAAATCTTCCATTTTACTTTATCTCTGAAAAGGAGTTTGTCCCTCTATTTTACATTTAGGAACTTTTTAATCTTAGGGAGGACTACTGCCTTGCAGCTATAGCTGAGTCAGAAGAAGTTGCAAGGAGATTCATCAATGAGAAAGGAGAAAGAAAAGAAGAATTTTTGCGTCTTGATTTGGATTTGTCAAATGAAGAATTCAAAGATTCATCACAAGCTCTTTCAAAATGCTTTGAGAAAGCTATCTCAGAGAAGCCAACACTTGCTGATGAAGAGTTTGATGAGCATCAGAAGCAACTTGAATATACTCGTTTGGGTGTGGCTATTCATTCTTGGATGTTGCTGAGGACAAAGGAACAATATGTATTGACTCAAAAGAGCTCATTGAGGAGGAATATGAGGTCAAGGTATGTTGTTTATATTCTCATGAATTTTAGGGTTAAGAAATGAGATGCCACCGATGCAACATCTTTAGCTTGTATCGGTTTTGTCCAAGATCTCCATTTATAGAGTGAGAAATTGATCACGAACGATGCAAGTGATAAGGCCCATCGGATATTTTCCGTTGGGCCTTATCGCTTGCATCGGTCGTGTTTGGAATTGAGGAGGAAGATGAGGTCAAGGTATGTAGTTTAATATATTCTCATGAATTTTAGGCTTAGGAAATGAGATGTGACCGATGCAACATCTTTAGCTTGTATCGGTTTTGTCCAAGATCTCCATTTATAGAGTGAGAAATCGATCACGATCGATGCAAGTGATAAGGCCTATCGGATATTTTTCGTTGGGCCTTATCGCTTGCATCGGTCGTGTTTGGACTTGCATGGTGCAATGACATGTTAAGTTTTATTATGTGAAAAACACCGTTTTCTGCGTATAGTTTATGTTCGGACAGATGCAAGCGATGAGGCCCATTGGTTATTTCCTCATGGGCCTTATCGCTTGTATCGGTCATGTCTAGGAGTTGCATGCAGCATTGATAATAGACATCTCGCTATGTTAGAATTCACCTTCTTCAGCAAAAATAACATGTTTCTAGGTAATTTACAAAGAGATATTGATAATGATCGATGCAAGCGATAAGGACCATCTGAATTTCTCTGAAAACCCTAATATTGCATCAGTCGGGTCTCTTGCTTTTTGTCTGTTTGTTTCAAGTTACTTTTCATGACTCCTTAAGTGCGATTGCACTTCATTTGACCTTGTATTTCTATTTCTACCACAGTTAACTATATTGGATGAAGACAACTACCTTGGTAGGGGCAAGGGAACAAGAAAAACCATAGAAGAGAGAGAGGAAAAACAAAGGTGGATATTCATTCAATTATCCACTATCTTCCAAAATTGAACCCAAACTCTTTTTGTGTTATTCACAAGCACTATAGTGAGGAGCTAGACTTTGCATTGTTCTCCTTGAGGACTCTATCAAAATACATGGGTTTTACTCCAATACCCTGCTCTGTTTGAAATGTAGTCTTTTTCATTTTGTGATATTGATACATGACGATTTTGTCTGGTGATAGTCATATTCTTTTGATTATATTTTGCATGAGGTCCTTTGTAATTGTCTTCCAAAGAACTAGTCAAAAAGCTCTCTGAAGGCATTGCTCTTTGTTACTCCTCCTCCTTCCTTGTGCACCTAAAGAAGCTTGTCCTTGCTTGATAATAAGATTTTTCCATGCCATGGGTGTTCCATATGGCAAGTGGTTCCCCTTCTGCAAAGAATGCACCATGCACAAGAAGAATATGCTAGAAGAGTAGAAGAATTTCATCAGATCTTTATTTCAATTAAAAAAAATAAATTGAATAAATTATCTTTGGAACTCACCAAGTAGTATGTTATGTCTTTGGCACCCCATGCCTCTATGATGGTTTCTATAAGCTCAGTGGTCACCTTTCTGAAATCTATCACATAACTTTTTTATGTTACCTGTTGCCTCATGATCTTAAAAAAATTATCTAGTTTGACCCACACCTCCATTCTCTTTTTTTCTATTTCTGTTTTGCTTTTTACATTAGTCATGATCTCACAAACTTTTTTCCAACAATTCCACATGGCATTTAGTTGCTTGTCATCATGGTTGGTGAATAATCTCCTTGCTTTTGCACCTCCCATTGAGACATCCTGTAGTACATCACTTGTATTTTGTGAAAGCTTTGGGTCTTTTCTTAGATGAACATCACCACCATGAAATCCCATTTCTGAAAGTAGACATTCATATTTTTTTATGCACTCATCTGCAAGAGTTGTAGGCTTGATAGAATATGCATAATCCAAGTGAAGACAGAACAACTTGTCAATGATCCTTAACTCTGCATGTAGTGTACATATGTGTACATTTGTCAATGCTATTGGAAGTATGGGATCCCAAATCATGGAAGAAGATGAGTAGTTATGAAGAATAACATTTTGTCTGGAAGGAGCCTCTTCAGCCTCAACTCTAACAATCCATCCATTTGTGCCTGGGCCTTGCATCAGTACAAGCAAGGGTACTTAGAAATTTGCTCCCCCACTTATATCAAACATGCATTTGAGCGTCTTTAGGTCTCCAATCAAATGCCACTCAACTTGAAAGTTCCCGTAGTCTTTGACATTCAACAATTCTTATGCATGATGCCTTTGGATAACATTTGGAATGTTTGTCTATGAGAATAACCATTTAAGTGCTTTATGGCTCTCACATGGAACTTGAGCACCACCAACCCACCATAACTCCATTTTTTATTGTACTTTGAGAGATGGAGTATCCAATTTCCCAAGGCTATAGTCCAAAGCTTTGTTCATCAGTGCAATCTTTGATGTTTTTTAAGCTCAGCTTCATCAAGTTTGATTACAAATTTCAACATACCAGAACATTCATGTTCTTTTATATTATAGAACTGAACCATGTATGTTTGTAGTTTTATAATATCTATCCATACGTTGTTAAATGGATTGTAAGCGAAATATAACTTTTGTTTTCCTACTTCATAAGGCATGTTACCGTGAATATGTTTATATTCACCAAATACTGATGTGATCTTTTTATTCAAGCAGAGCCAAAACTTCCTTACATGATGGGGTCTATGCAATCCAAAACTTTTAACTTTGTTAAATTTTAAAAATTCACACCAACAACTTTTGAAATTGGTCTATAACCTTTCCTACTCACTCCGACGCTATCACAAATCTTCTGAATTTGAGATGGTTCTAGTAACAGATTCATTTCTGTCATGAGTTTTTGGAAAACAAAGCGTTTCAAGCATGTATTTTCATTCAGTTTCAATAGTCTTAAAACATCATTTTGACTCATAATTTCATTACAGAAATGTACGTGCTCAAAACTAGCGCATTTGTCACATGATCTCTTATAACTTTCATTCTTTTCTTTTTCTAGTCAGATTTTTCAGTCAAAGCTAAAAAAGGTTTTACTCGTTTTGACCGCATTCTCAAACCTATAGGAGTTTCTTTCATTTTTTTTAAAAGACTCAAACTGAGAAGATAAAGTGGATAATTTGCATTCTAGTTCCCTCATATGTAAATCCTTCTGATGTAGTGTGTTCTGTAGATAGTTTATGTATTGTACATAATTCCTTGAAATCTCCCAGAGCCTTGAACAATAGCCTCGTAAACCATCCTCACCATCTCCTACAAATCTAATCAGATCATGAAGATTATGAAAAGGAGGATACCTTCTAGTTTGTGCATCAATTGGAGAAACAGGTCCATCTGTCCATATGTCGATATGTTTCTTGCCTTCCTTTCGCAATCCATCCACTTCAGGAGGATGAAGAGCCCTTCGGAATACTTTTCTTGTCGTTGCATACTCATGACTAACTGCAATGTTGATATGGAACTTATCACAAGGATTTCGATTGTTTGAAAGCTCAACGAGAGTATTTGGGTTAAGGTTCTCCATGGTCCATAGTGGTTAGCAACGGGATGGCAACGTCGTAGGCAACGGGTTACTAACGCGTTAGCAACGGGTTGAAGTTGCGAACCCCAAGTTGCGATAAAGTTGCGTACACTTCAATTTCTATTTTAAAAATATTTTTAAATTCTAGATATCCTAGGTATTAAAATCCTCTTATAAATGCTTAAGTATCATAAAAAATGCATGAAAACAAAACATGTTTACATTTATACAATGTACATATCAAATATATAGGCCATCAATTTGTCTTTTCATGTACATACATACATATATAAATAGTGCATACATACATACATGCATAGATTACATTATATCATAAACATAGTAGTAAATATATACTACATGCATATGCAATACATATATTTTTACTTACATATATACATAGTATATACATATTACATACATATATACATAGTATATACATATTACATATATATGTAGCATATAGATGCATACATACATGCATACATATTATGTACATAGTAAGTACTAAGTACATACTACAAACATACAAACATATATATATTAGATACATAAGTAAATACACATGTTTTTCAATAAACATAGACTAATAGATTATAGAAATTACATCATGCATACATACATGCATATATAGATACATATATATGCTACATAAGTAGATACATATATATGCATATGCATGATGTTATATGCTACATGAGGTTATATGCTACATGATGTTATATGCTACATGATGTTGGAATGATCATATGATAAGTGGGACATTGTATACTGTATTTGTCTCCCTTCCTTTCTTTTTTCTCATTGAGGCATTGGTCTTTCTTGTATGATTATTGAGCTCATCAACTTTTTTGTTCATAAGTTGTAATGATTAAAGATAAAATAACCTCCCTTGTGGACCATTTTTGGCTTATTGGGAAAGGCTTTATTTTTTTATTTTTTAGCAACGCGTTGCAAATGCGTACGCAACATGGAGTTGCGTTGCGAAAGTTGCGAACGTTCGCAACGCGTTGCGTATGGAACACTGCCATGGTCTGCTATGAAAAGTGACCGGCAAGTGTCTAAAATGACGTGAAAGAGAGAAACAGGCCTGCTATGAAAAGTAGAGTAAAAAAAGCACAAAATGTCATCAACACACATTATATAGGTCCGTGAACAAGAGGAAAATTCAATTTTTGATCAGTGCCCGATGAGCACAAACTTCGAGGCGTAAGATATTACACAAACTTTTCATGATTATCACATGAGTTTCTCTCTCTTCAAAATTTGCATAAGATACGTTTTAAATGAACTTGCATGGAATTTCTTAAAGGATTTGACAACTTTAATCTAGATTAAGCACAATTAATTGAAATCCTTACACGGCCCTTTTTGGGCCGTTTTTCACCTTAATGTTCACAAAGCAATTATTGCATGAGTGTTTATGGTGCTTCCGCATCTTGCATGAAAGATCATCTCCTTGGGTTAAAAGATAGAAGGCATTGAGAAATGCCCATTCATACCTCAAAAAACCATGAAAGAGTTGATAGCTTAACTCCAATTGAGTTGAGGGGTAGGTAATATGCATGTCTTTATTACCTTAGAGCAATGTAACCATAATCCATGCTGGAGGCCTGCATGTCGACACTCCTAGATCACGACATGTATTGTCTTCTATAAGATAGTACTATGACCATCAAGTTTCTTATGTGTTTTTAGCACTAGATATGTAAAGGAATGCTAGATATACATTATTAATGGATTATCTAAAAATATATATAAATATAAATATTACGAAGAAATATAATACTCATTTTTTGTTTCCATTTTTTAACCCTACGTACTAAATGTTTTAAAACTTGTTTTTGAAATTCGCTTTTAAAACTCTCTTTGTACTATGAAGAAGAGCCCTTTGGGATGTAGCTTGTGCGTGTCGATATGGTATGGAATTCGTCATTCCATTGGCTAAACCGGACTGGCTAAAGCTCATGCTTACAAACTAATGGGCCGTGGGAACATCACCATGACGAAGGAGAAGGTGGAGTGGCTGAAAGTGCAATCATGGATGCTCAGGTGTAAGGGATTCTTTTCTCTATGTGCAATCTTGGCAAGTGAGTGCTATGCGAAGATGAAGAGGGGAGAATCAATTTGTTCCTAAATTAGGATCCTCTCACCTCCATTGTATTCCAACTATATCCTTAATTAATTTAGAAAGTTTTTTTTCAAAGCTTTCTAATTTTACACATTACCCAATTAATACAAGCTTTATGGAATGTATGGAGAAGAAAGGATGCACCCAATTTGATGAGGTGGATACATTAAATTTATGCCATGCCATGTGTTGAACCCCTAATGAAAATTTCTTGTTGCTCAAGTAAATTCCTTGGTACCTAAGTATTTGCCTTGTGCAAGTAATTGCCTACACAAAAAAAGTAATGAGCATCTAATACAATTGCCCTAACACATCTAATACAATTTCCCTAAAGATGCCTTGCTGCCCAAGGAAGATGGTTGATTCTATTCCATCAACCTTTGGATGAATAACAACCATGCACAACTCCATCCTCACATGGATATGAAGGCGTTGCTAAAAAAAAACAATCCGATTGGGATGGGGTGCAAAGAGGTGGAAAACCAATAGATATTGTGGTTGTTGAGACCTCCCTACAAGCTCAAGCCCATTCCCTTCTTCTTTTCCCATCCAATCCCTTCATTTATGAGTACACATGTGATTTCCCCATGCTAACAAATGCATCTTATAGGTGTTGGAAGTGTAGTAGGCCCAAATAATAATCACAAGTTAAATTAAAATTTTGCAAACACTTGAATCTTCACACATAATACATCTTGACTTAATTAAGAGAGAGAAATGACAATAGAGTAGAGAGAAGAAAATTATAAAAGTGTAGCAGCTTAATGCTACTACACACACTAGCTAAATGCAAAAAGTCAATATATAATGTGTGTAATGATACAAAATTTGAATGTAAGCTCAATCTAATGGTTCTAGGTACAAGACATAGAGTGTGTCTAAGAGGTATTATGTGAGTGAATATGTGCAAAAGAAGTAAGTAAACTATTAAAACTAGTTAATATGGCAAACCTTGATATGAAATTATGTCTTCTTTGATATAGAGCAATAACAATGCTTACTTGTCCTGATGAAGTAGTGGGAAAATGCTCGATACAGCAACAATACATGAAGAAACCCTAAATTCGATGCCACAACACTTCAAAATCAGCATGCACACAAAGTAGTGTGAAGAAGATGCAAGGGTTGGTTGCCAAAACTCCTCCAAATTTGCATATATTCCTCCAAAAGGCCTCCTAGCTCTTAACCCTAGAGCATATGCTTGAGTAGCTTCAGAAATTGATGCTTTAGAAGGCCCCCAAGACCCTCCTTATATAGTTTTGCAAATCCCCACGAAAATCATGTTGAAAAGTAGATCGAAAAGCAAAAAACAATAAAGCTAAAATCTTTTTTTGTAAACATTTTGCCTATGCTTTTATTTTCCTTTTGAGTAGCTTCAAAAATTGATGCTTTAGAAGGCCCCCAAGACCCTTCTTATATATAGTTTTGCGAATCCCCAAGAAAATCATGTTGAAAAGCAGATCGAAAAGCAAAAAATAGTAAAGCTGAAATCTTTTTTTTGTAAAAATTTTGCCCATGCTTTTATTTTGCTTTTTTGGACATATGTGGCAGCTTTTGAGGTGAAAATATGATAGGCCAGCTTTATGCTTTTCATAAGTGTGCTTTTTATCGATTTACTTTGAACCAATCAAAAGTTGCGTGTAAAGCACTTAAAAGGAAGAAATTAGGGTTTTAATTTCTATGGACTTTTTGATGCTAGATGGTGAAGTGTTTTATATCATTAGAAATCTCACAAGTAGTACTTTCCAATCAGCTAATAAAAATTCTAACCATCTGACCGAATTTTGAATAAGTACCAAGATTAGGGTTATTGAATCTTGTCATTTTGGGGCATTCTGACATTGTTTTCCAACAATCCTCCCTTCAATTTCATAAGGCATAAGGTTCAATAATTAGCATAACTTCTGATGTATGTTTGTGGATAATGCTTTAGTAAATATGTTTGCTACATTTTCACTTGTGGGTACATAAGTTAGTCCAATGTGCTTTTTAGATACCTCGTCTCAAATGTAATGTAGTGTCCTTCAATATGCTTTGTTCTTGCATGATGAACATGATTCTTCACAATACCAACAACACTTTGACTATCAAAAAGTATTTGCATAGAAAGATGAACATGAACATAAAGATAACTCATAATTTTCTACAACCAAATAGCTTCAAATGTAGCTATAAATGTAGGCCTATACTCTACTTCACTTGAAGATGTAGCTATTCTCGGTTCCTTCTTAGAAATAGATGAGATGAGGCATTCTTCAACGTAGAAACAATAGCCACTTGTACTCCTTGTGTCTTTGTCATCTGCCCAATCAAAATTTGCAAAAGCTTGTAGTAGAAAATGCAACGACTCGGGAAATACCATTGCATAATTCAAAGTTCTTTGCAATATTTGAATATCCTCTTAACGGCTTTGAATTTTAGGAGGTTATGCATGAACTTTGATACTTCAGATACTCCAAATTGAATGTGCGATTGTGTATTACATAAACAGATCAAGCATCCAACTGCTTGAAAATATAGCATAGCATCAAAAGGTTCTGACTTTGCATATGCGAGTAATAACACATTTGTTGGGAAACAATGTCAGAATGCTCAAATTTGCCAAAAAATCAAGGAATCCTAATTTTAGTACTTTGTCAAAATTTGGTCAAAGATGGTCTAAAATTTTTATTACTCATTGGAAAGTACTCTTTGAGAGCTTTCTCATGAGATACTTCACCATCTAACATCAGAAAGTCAAAACTCCAATTTCTTCTTTTCACATGCTTTTCATGCAAAAACTTGCTTTTCGATAGAATTTTTCCAACTTTTAATGCTAATTTTCATGGGCTTTTGGAGGTGTATATGCATGTTTGGAGGAGTTTTTTGACAATTTCTCTTCGTGCTTCTTCACACTACCAAGTTATCATGATGATTTTGGAGAGCAGTAGCACCCAATTTAGGGTTTTGTCATGTGTTGTTGCTGAACGAGGTACTTACCTACACTTCATCGGGAGAAGTTACCATTGTTATTGCTCTACATAAGAGAAAACCTAATTATAGAATTAGGATATGCTATGATAACTATTGTGAACAGTCCATTTCCTTGTTTTTGCAAATATTCACTCACATAATACCTCTTGGATACTCTCACATTGTTGGAATTTGGGGCTTGAGGGTCGTTCCAAGCTAAAACCTTTTGAGCATACACACTTAATTAATTAAGATGATAAGTGAGGGATAGAAAGAAAGATATCTTGAGACAACGATAGGGAACGTAAGCTGGATGCTTACTCACAAAAAAATAGATGTCCAAATTACAACATGGGAGTACTACTCAACCATATAAAGTGGTGCACTCACTAATGGAAGAATATCCATGAAGATGATGATACAAAATTTAGATTATGTTTAAATAATCTAAGTGTGTGAAGTGAATGAGCAATGAAGATAACCTTATTCTCACAAAATAGTGTAACAAAATTGTAAATCAACTAACCCTAATTTTGAGATTAGGGTAGAAAAACCCTAAAAACAAATATAAGGTTAACTCACAAAAGATATTTACCACCACCTTGTAGAAGACTTCTTGCTCCAAGAGAGTAGCCTCTCCTTCACCAAAACTCCACCTCCAAAGCTTCAGAACACCAAGAGCTGGCTTGATCACCTCCTCTTTGCTTGATGAGTGATGTCTAAATAATGAGACTGATTATAGCTTTTGATATTGCTTTTCAATTGGAGTTCACAACCTATATAAAGAAGCATAGTCTCATTATTTAGACATCACTCATCAAGCAAAGAGGAGGTGATCAAGCCAGCTCTTGGTGTTCTGAAGCTTTGGAGGTGGAGTTTTGGTGAAGGAGAGGCTACTCTCTTGGAGCAAGAAGTCTTCTACAAGGTGGTGGTAAATATCTTTTGTGAGTTAACCTTGTACTCTCACATCAAGATAATTGAAAATCTTCTGCAACCAAACTGACTCTAGAGTAGCTGTAAATGTTGCACGATATTCAGCTTCACACGATGAAGTGGCAATAGTGGGTTGTCTTTTTGAAAGCCATGAAATAAGACAATCTCCAAGACAAAAACAAAATCCACTAGTACTTCTTCTTGTGTCTCTATCACTAGCCCAATCAAAATCTGAAAATCCTTTTAGTAATAAATGTGTAGATTTCAAAAATACCATAGCAAAATTTGAAGTTCTCTTCAAATATCGAAAGATTTGCTTTACTGCTTTCCAATGTAACACTGTCGGATTTTGCATGAACCTTGATACTTGAGAAACTGCAAACTGTATATCAGGACGTGTATTACAAAGATATATCAAGCAACCAACTGCTTGACTATATAGAGTAGCATCGAATGGCTCTGCATCTGCTACCATTTGTAAAGACATATTCTGATCCATTGGAGTTTGCATAGGTTTAGAATCACTCATCTGAAACCTTTCCAAAAGTTTCTCAATATACTTCTGTTGTGTGATATAGATACACTCATCTCAAAATAAAAATTGAATCCCAAGATAATAATGCAAAATGCCTAAATCATTCACATCAAATGTTTGCTTTAATTGTTCTTTGAACATCTGTAAATCTTCATCTCTGGGACCTGTGACTATAATGTCATCCACATAAATGATTGCTATAATCATCATACCCGGTTCAGCTTTGATATAAAGAGTTGGAGCTGCATCTGAGTTATGGAAAACAATGGATAAAAGATACGTATGTATCTTTTCATACCATGCTCTAGGTGCCTGTTTTAAACCATACAAAGCTTCTATAAGCTTACATGCCAAATGTTCTTTACCTATCTCTTCAAAACCTTCTAGCCGCTGAATATACATATCTCATGTAAATCACCATTCAGAAAAGCAATATTTATGTCAAGTTGATATAAATGCCAATCAAAATGTGCTCCTAAAGCAAGTATTGGCCTAATAACAGTCATCCTAAACGTAGGAGCAAATATCTCATCATAATCAATACCTTTTTGTTATGCATATCCTTTGACAACTAACCTCGCCTTGTATCTATCAATAGTACCATCTGCTTTCCTTTTGATTTTGAAGATCCATTTTACACCTATAGCTTTCTTTCCCTCTGATAGCTCACATAGCTACCAAGTTTGATTCTTATGAATAGAATCAATCTCTTCTTGCATAGATTTTCTCTAAATAGGAATGTTAAGTGCATCTTTAACACATGCAGGTTCATCCTCAACTGTCGTAAAAGCCAAAATATCATGAATCTCAAAGTCTTCAACAAAACTTACATGATCTTTTTGTTGTTGTTGTCTAATCTGACTTCTTGTTCTTATATGATCTTGTTGTTGTTGTCTAGTTTGACTCCTTATTCTTCCTGTAAAAGTCTTTATACCACTATCTTTCCAAGTCTGATATAACCACATAGGTTTATCCTTAAATAATGGTGAAACTCTTTCTGAACTTTCAGCTTCCACAGTATCTGGAACTTGTCCTCCCAAGGTACTAGGACTTTCTGGAACTCTAACTTCTTCCAGTTCTGGAATCAAAGTCTCTTATGGAACTGACTCTGTAGAAGGTTGTGAAATTCCTCTTCCTTCAACTCTTTCTTGAATCCTAGGAATTTGAACTCCCTCCTAATATATGTACATCCGAAATCTTTCTTAAAAATCCATAGTCATTTTCACTAATGAACTCTCAAATTTTTGCTTCTTTATCATAAACCTTATTTTCAACAATATATGCATTGCGTGAAAGAATAACTTCACCTGTCTCTAGAACATAAAACATGTATCTGTTACTTTCAATAGGATATCCAATGGAAACAACTTTCATTGCCTTTACATCTAGTTTACCTCGGTCATTTTTCTCAATATGTACATAAGAAAGTGATCCAAACACTCTGAAGTAACTCACATTAGGTTTTCTACCAAAATAAGCTTCATACGGTGTGATTATCTTTAAAGCTTTTGTAGATGACCTGTTTAAAATGTGGTTAGCTGTATGTACTGCATCAAACCAAAATTTTGGTGAAAGCTTCTTGGATGCCAGCATGCTCCGCATCATTTCCACAAGTACTCTATTCTTTCTTTTCGCAATACCATTCTATTGACGAGTATAAGCAATAGTATGGAGTCGAGTAATACCTTTCTCATCAAGAAATGTCTAGTACTCTTTTGACAAGCATTCTCCACCTCTATCACTTCTGAGAATTTGGATAGTTTCTTGACTTTCATTTTCAACCATAGCTACAAACTTCTTGAACATAGGAAAGACTTCTCACTTCAACTTAAGACCGTCGATCCATGAATATCTCGTAAAATCATCAATGAATAGAATAAAATACTTGAAACCCTGAATAGAGTATGCTCTCATAGGTCATTCACATCTGAATGAATATTCTGCAATTTCTTGGTAGCTGTAATATGACCATGTTTCTTGAAAGGTAGTTTATGCATCTACCTTTAAGACAACCTTCACATATATCTAAATCATCTGGTAGCTTGAATGAGGGTAAACTCTCAATCATACCTCTCTCTTAGGTCATTCACATCTGAATGAATATTCTGCAATTTCTTGGTAGCTGTAATATGACCATGTTTCTTGAAAGGTAGTTTATGCATCTACCTTTAAGACAACCTTCACATATATCTAAATCATCTGGTAGCTTGAATGAGGGTAAACTCTCAACCATACCTCTCTCTTTGATACTTTTGAGAGCTCCAAAACTAGTATGTCCAAGTCTTTCATGCCATAGCTTCATATCTTCCATCGATGACGAAGATTTGACTGCATATGCCTGATTGATTTTTGACAAAACAAAGATCCCTCCTCTATGCTCACCTTGCAATATACACTTGTCGTTTTTGTGTGATAAGATCTTACAAAGATCTCTCTCAAATGCAAGTTTAAAACCATCATCTAAAAATGCAGATATAGATAACATATTCTTCTTCATTTCAGGTACATAAAGAACATCTAAAATCTAAAAATTACCACCTTCTCTTGACTTAAGGGTTACTGTACCTACAACATCCATATCATTGCCATCTGCAATAGTAACTCTTCTACCTGAAGAATAGGAAAGAGAAGAAAATACATCTCTGCAACCTGTCATATGCTTTGTGGCACCCGAGTCAAATATCCAAGGACTTGCTGAAAGAACTTGTAAAGCTACCTGATCAAAAGCTACTTCCTCAATGGCGATACATGCATAAGAATCACCTTGAGATTTTCCTTTTTTATCATCTTCTACAACATTACATGATGCCTTTTTCTTTTTCTGTTGCAATCCTTTTAAAACATGCTAACATAAAATATCCAGGTTTCTTGCAGTAAGAACATATTACTTCCTTCTTCTTAGAAGACTTCTCTTTAGATGTACTAGATATAGAATCTGAAGTAGAAGGTGAGAGGGACTTACTTTCCTTCTTGGATTGCTTTTCCTTCTTATCCTTCTTCTTCTTTTTATCCTTTGATGAAGATAAAAGTGTTTCTTCTTTCTCTTCCATTCCCTTCAACTGATCTTCATCTTGAAATAACAAGAATTCTAACTCTTGAAGTGTAACCTCTCTATCTCTTGTGGTAAGAGTAAGAGTAGTTATGAAAGACTGATATGAGATAGGAAGTGAATTAATCAGCGTATTTACCATTTCTTTATCTGATATCTCAACTCCTATATTTGGAAGTTGATTTCTCAAGTCAATGAGTCTCGTAATGTGGGTTTGAATTGACTCACGAGCCTTTATCCTTTTATTTTCTAGTTGTCTCCTCAAGTGAGCTTTCCTAGCAGGATTTCTGCTCTGAAAAAGATTCTCAAGCTTCAACCAAGCTTGTCTAGAACTTTTGCAAGATCTGATCTGTGGTAGAATATGCTTTTTAATACTCATTGCTATGAATGAAAGTGCTAAAGCATAGCATCCCACCTTGTCTGATCTTCAGTAGGAGGAATTATAGGTAAAGACCTACATGTGACTCTGGATGTGGAAGTGATTAAATCTTCTTGAGTTGGTTATGTAATAGTAATTCCAGTACCTCTTGAAGTTGCTATAGATCCTTCTTTGCCTTCTCGTCTGGGTCTTGTTAAGGATCCATTGACGATACTCCATAAATCCTTTGTCACTAAAATATTCATCATCATGAAACTCCACATGGGATAATTAGAAGATCCCTCCAACTTGTCTTCAATCTCAATTCTAATCTCACTCATCTTAACTAAGTGTGTATGTCAATTATGCTCTGATACCAAGTGTTGGAATTTGGGGTCCCAGGATTGTTCCAAACTAAAACCTTTTGAGCATACACACTTAATTAATTAAGATGATAAGTGAGAGATAGAAAGAAAGATATCTTGAGACAACGATAGGGAACGTACGCTGGATGCTTACTCACTAAAAAATAGATGTCCAAATTATAACATGGGAGTAGTACTCAACCATATAAAGTGGTGCACTCACTAATGGAAGAATATCCAAGAAGATGATGATACAAAATTTAGATTATGTTGAAATAATATAAGTGTGTGAAGTGAATGAGCAACGAAGCTAACCTTATTCTCACAAAATAGTATAACAAAATTATAAATCAACCAAGCCTAATTTTTAGATTAGGGTAGAGAAACCCTAAAAACAAAATATAAGGTTAACTCACAAAAGATAGTTACCACCACCTTGTAGAAGACTTCTTGCTCCAAGAGAGTAGCCTCTCCTTCACCAAAACTCCACCTCCAAAGCTTTTAGAACACCAAGAGCTGGCTTGATCACCTCCTCTTTGCTTGATGAGTGATGTCTCAACAATGAGACTATGCTTCTTTATATAGGTTGTGAACTCCAATTGAAAAGCAATATCAAAAGCTATAATCAGTATCGAAAAACAAAAAAATTACGAACGTGCAAGAAATAAAGCTTTGATAAATACGACGCTGAATCTTCTTTTAATCCAAACACATATTTTTCCAAAATTGATATTCGGGATCTACGCCTGCGAGGATTTGAACCTGGGTGGGAGATTTGAAAGCATGATGTCCTATCCACGTCGTCGATCGTGGCTTCTTGAAGGAGTTTTAATAAAACATAAACATACGCTGTAGTTCTACGACATATTTGGGACTTGAAGATGCAACTTCTAAGAAAGCGATTGGACCATACGATATTGACTCCAACACACATTACTTTTTGTATTTAGAACCTTTAAATTCAACGTATCTTCATATTTTTATATCATACACGCATTGTATATTGATATTTTAGATTTATTTGGTGTGCCTAGTAGCATATAGCTATTGCACTTTTAAAATTGCCTTTTTATCTCTCTTTTATGATTTATCTATTTAATCAAGTCAAGGTGCGTTATGTGCTAAGGTCAAGTGTTGAAAAGATATTGCATTAAACCTCTGATTATTGTTTTGGCCCACAAAACTTCCAATATTTGGCATCAGAGCATAGTTGAAATATACCCTTATACTCAAGATGAGTGACTATAGAGATAGACTAGAAGAAGATAAGCTTGATGGAATGTCTAACTATCCAATGTAGAGTTTTATGATGATGAATTTATTAGTTTCCAAGGACTTATGGAATATTGTCAATGGCAAATATCCTAGGCTAAGACAAGCAGAGGAAGATGTTGCTTCTTCATCTAAGAACGTTGCTACTTCAATTTTCTCCCAACAGACTGAATAAAAAGAAGAGGAGATTATATCTTTGTTCATAAACAGAGGGAAGTAGATGCATATTTAAACTACAAAAGAGCGATCCAGATGGGAGCCTAGAGATACACAAGCACTCTCATTTATTGTTGTGGGAGTCAAGAGGCATATTATTTCACATGAGCAGAATCTATCATTAGGCTTGGTTGGAATTAGAGAATATCTATCAGAGTAGAAACCTTGCCAGGAAAACTCATCTCAAGAGATAGTTAGTCAACACAAGGATGAAAGTTAGTGAGTCAGTTCAGTCACATATTTTGAAACTTAATAATTTACGTGATCAACTACTTAAAGTTGGAGTCACTATATATGATGATGAGATGTTGAATACTTTCCATTATCATTCTTTTGTTACTTCTCTTTCTCTCTCTCTCTACAAGAGATAGAGATATATCATTTGAAGATTTGTTGTTCTTGTCCATCTCTACTTTCTTATCAAGTGGTTATAAAGTCATTTTTAAGAAAGATTCATGCTAGATTCTCATACCTAATGATGAGCGTTGTCTATTACAACATGAAAAAAAAAGTGCAATGTTCGTATTGTCCAAAATGATTCATGCTAATGTTGCAAGGTCTTTTACATCTAAGGAGAATAATGAAGTTATGTCATGCTAGTATCAGGTACACAACTCTCAAGATATAAAAGATCAAGGAATGGTGGAGATTCCCCCCACTTTTTCTTTACTAGATGATGCAAAACCTTGAGAAGGATGTCTTGAAGGAAAGCTTCACAAGTTGTAAGTTGAGAAAAAAGCTGCCAAAAAATTATAAATCATACATTTAGATATTAATGGACCTATGAGAGCAAAATTCATTCAAAGGATTCAAATTTTTGTAACATTTATTGATGACTTTTTGAGATATTCTTGTGTATATGGTCTAAAAGCAAAATGAGAAGTCTTCCTTATTTTCAAGAAGTTCTAAGGTATGGTTGAAAATGAAAGTCAAGAAAAAGTTCAAATTTCGAGAAGTGATGGAGGAGGAGAGTATTTGTATAAAGACTTTAAATATTTTCTTAAAGACAAAGGTATCTCTCATCAGCTCACTATTGTTGATACGCTGGTACAAAATGGTGTAGTAGAGAGAAAGAATCTAACACTTGTTCATATGATATGTAGTATGATGTGTGCTAAGAAACTTTCATCTAAAGTTTGGTTCGATGCAATACAAGCAGTTAATCACATTCTTAATAGGTCTTTCTTAAAATATTTAAAGGCCATCATATCTTATGAAGCTTATTATGATAAGAAGCCAAATGTGAATTACTTTAAAGTTTTTAGATCTCCACCTTCCTCTCAAGTAACGATTTCCATGAGGAGCGGTTATGTGATCGTGAGATCTTCTAGGACTTGAATCTTATAGCTCTTGGTCTTTGTAGAGTTCTTGATATGTGGTATTGGAACGCAATGATGATGGATATCCATGATGAAACTAGAAAGGGTTTGTAGTATATTTAGGTACAGAATCAACAGTTACACGATTCTCATGATGGGATGTATTCATCTTATGACTGTGATGATGATTCCTTTGATAGTAGATGGTGATTGTGGAAGTCCTAATTCCAATTTGTTTCTTCTTCTTAGGACATTTAAATACCATATGGTCATGATTTCCACAATAAAAGCATAATCCACTGTCTTTCCAATGTTTTCTTTCCTTTGGTGTAAGTCGCCTAACCCTGATCTTATCCAAGTGCATGGGTTATGGTAAAGATTCTTCCAATATATATTGTTGAAGAACAGAGGTAAACTTGTATTCTCGATCTCTACTAGAAGTTTTCTTCTCTTGATTTCTCTTGAACAACTTATTATCACACTCAATTACTTGATTCATGAATTCAAGCAAAGTGTTTACCTTCGGTATGGTTAGCATGAGGTCCTTGATATCATCACATAAGATTTATTGAAGCTTTTTGATAAAATTATCCTCATGTATCTTCATCTTGAACTTTGTCTATCGTCAAAGATTGATAGTTTAGAAACTTGGGCAAGATCGTTTTCATTCTTCAATGCATCTTCATCTTGAACTTTGTCTATCGTCAAAGATTGATAGTTTAGAAACTTGGGCAAGATCGTTTTCATTCTTCAATGCATCTTCATCTTGAACTTGGTTGTCCTTGAATACTTGATTCTCACATTGAACTACTTCCTTGATAGCCTTATCTAAAGTATTTACTTGAGATGTAGAGAGTAAATGATCCTTTATTTCATCTCTGAGACCACTTTGAAATTGATGAACTAGATAGTCTTCTTGATATGTGGATTGTTGAAATAAATTTTGAAGTCTGATGCAAATTCTACAACTGAGCGATCACTTTGTTGTAACCTCCTTTCAAAATCTTCAAGTTTTTTATATATATTTTCCAAAGTAAATTCGATATTTTTGAGTATGGATATGGAGTCCATCATTCTTGACACGAACTTGATATGGATAGTCTTGCCAAAATATGAGGGGAGGACTAGATTGTGCCCTTTGACTAGACTAGACAAGATTTTAGAATTCTACATATGATTACAAGATCACCCATGTAAGGAAGATAATACAAGAATATACAACTCATACAACAAGTCCCACAACCCGAGATTGATAAGTATGGGCCAATTGGATTAGAGATGATACAGGAGATCCCATAATCTGTTAGTGCAGGGAAATAAAAAATTGAAGTTTTAATGAAGGTTTGGAAGTCAAGGACTGAAGAAAAATTCAAGTTGTGAAGCATGAAGGAAGAATACATCCAGAAGATGAAGAGATGTACACATATGTACATTAATACAGAGATAGTTCATTTATACTTTTGTATAAGAGATGATATTGTAAATATTTGCCTATATATACAAGTAAAAAAGTCAGGGCAAATATAAGAGAGCATGAGAATAGAGAAATCACTAGTTGTATGAGTCATTAGACATCTTAGAAGTGAGTTGAGTCTCTCTCATCACTCAATTGTAAATTTCTTCAGGAATGGAAGAAAAATTACGCCCGATGTTTCTGAGCATTCTCCTTCTGTGCTTGATCATTTCAAGAATTCTTTTGTAGATGTCTAATTCCATAGTTAATGAGTCTATGGTTAAAGTTTGAGAGCCTAATTGTAAACAGGCTGTGAGAATTATGTGTAGGAACATTCATATGTGAAGAAGTGTTCACTGGTTCCTGAAACATGCGCGAAATTTGATGTTAACGTTTTGGTCAGTTCTCCTTCCACAGTGTAAAGTTTTGAGCAAGCAAGCACTCAATCTTTAAGTTGGAAGGTAAGCTATCTGTGACTAAAAGTATTTTCATAAACGGTTTCTAGATTGAGAGAACCAAGTGTTAAAAGTTATAGGTGTCTAAATCGACTTCTCAGAAGAGCAGTTTTAGACATAGGTAACTTGTTGAGATCATTTCTCAAGATATACTGAATCTTTTGGAGTGATTCAACTTGGAGAAGGTGCGCAAACTCTAGGCGACACCTTATGCAAAGTTTCATAAAAAAATTTATACAATTGATAAGTTAATGAGAGAGATATGTGCAACAGACTTTCTGTGTAGTCATCTCCTTCACAGATTTTTCAAAATCTTCATAATTGATCATTGATCTTCTAAAATTGGTGAAGGTTTGAGTTACTCTTGTTATAGAGGTGCTCTAATTACAAGAGTAGCTTGTTCTTTTGGATATTAACACTCTCCATGAGTGGTGTTAGAGCAGGAAGCATCAGAATTGAAGGAAGGAGGACCCCGACTGATGCAGGTGCAAAGAATTCAACATGTGAAGGTTCAAAAGGTGAAAGCTTGAGGACAAATCTTGAGAATCAAGGAAGACAAAAGGAACATTATTCGAAGTAAAGGTACATCTATTACTCATAAATATTGAAGAATTCAATATATAGGTGAAGAAAGGATGGGAGGTTCTCTTCAAATAGAGAAGTTGGATAGAGAGAAATATCCAGCATGGTCAATGAGGATGGAAGCTTATCTTATGAGCAAAGAATTGATAGCTTATATTATAGGTGAAGAAGAAAAGCCTCAATTCAGAGATCATAGTGTTCCAACTACGGAAGAATTATCAGATTTGAAGAATTGGATGAAGAGAGATGCTCAAGCTAAGAGCATTATCTATATGGCAGTCAATGACTACTTGCTACCTCACATTAGAGGTCTTGAAAGTGCAAGTGATATATGGAATGCTTTGGAGGAGCATTTTCAAAACACCACAAAGTCAAGGAAGGCATCTTTGTGGGCAAAATTTACCACTTTCAAGAAGAAGGCTTCTCAATCCATCTCAGACTATGTAACAAGGATGAAGGATATTGCAGATGCATTAGGAGCACTTGATGAAGACATTGAGGAGGATAAATTGGTAAGGCAAATCCTCACAGGGTTGAGAGGTGATGACAAATGGAAGCCATTCATTTTGTCTACTGAATTATCACTTGATCATTTTACTCCTGACTTAAATCAGTTGCTAGGACATATGTTAACCTTTGAGTAGGATGTCAAAGGTGAAGGTGACAAAAGTGCATGTCATGCAATGTATTCAAAGGATAAGAAGAAAAATAGCAAAGGGAAGAAAGAAACAAATGAAGATGAAGGCACAACTAGTGAAGCCAACTTCCTAAGAGGAAGAGGAGGTGGCAAAGGTAGAGGAAGAGGCAGGAGTAATAAAGATGGAGTCAAAGCTTGCTAGATTTGTGGTAAAACAAATCACTTAGTTAATGATTGTTGGCATAATACTCAGAGTAATGGTGGATATAATCAGAATTTTAATTCAAGAGGAAGAGGTGGCAGAAATCAAAGAGGTAATTTCAGAGGTAGAGGTTACTTTGGAAGAAATTCAGGTAGAGGATTCCAAAGTCAACAATACAACAATACCTACTACAATTATGCTTCAGATCAGAAGGAGGATTCAACATTGATAATGAATGCAACTTGTGAAAGGAAAAGTGAGGACCAAAGAGTCTTCTACATTGACTCAGGGTGTAGCAATCACCTGAGTGGCAACATAGCTTTGATGATTGATTTGGAAAATAAGGTAACTAATCATGTAGTTCAAACAGGTGACAATACAAAGCACAATGTGAAGTCATTTGGATCAGTGAATGCCAAGGATGGAAGTACCCTCTTAAGTAATTTCTTGTATGTTCCTACAATTCCTAAGAATCTGATAAGTGTAGGACAAATTGTTGAAAAAGGTTATGAAGTTAGATTCACTAATGAACGAGTGTTTGTGGAAGACCCTAGCAATGGGTATAAACAGATTGTTTCAGGTAAGAAAGAAGGAAGATTGTTCACATTGAAGATTCAAGGTAATGTTGGTCATGCCTTGTTCACTTATAGAGGGCATAAGATCTCTGAGTTAGATCTTTGGCACAAGAGGCTTGGACATTTCAATGAAAGAGGTATCAAAGATATGGTTAACAATGGTTCAGTGCTTGGATTGCCTAATGTTGCAGGTCAACATATGACATATAGATGTGAGGCATGTCAATTAGGTAAGGCTCATAAGCAATCTTATTCCAAGCATGGTTTTATGTATTTAGAGAAGCTTGAATTGGTACACACAGATGTGTGGGGACCATCAAAAGATTTTAGTATCAATGGTTCAAGGTATTATGTGATTTATGTTGATGATGCTACCAGATGGATCACTATCTATGTGATCAAAGATAAGTAAGAGGTATTCAATACATTTAAACACTATCATGTGTATGCAGAGAGAATTACAGGTCATAAGTTGAAGAGACTAAGGTCAAATGGAGGGGGAGAGTATTTCTCTAATGAGTTCAGTGATTACTTGTGGAATGCAAGTATAAAGAGAGAGGTTACTTGCAGGTACTCTCCTCAACAAAATGGTGTAGCAGAAAGGAGAAATAGAACTCTTGTTGAGTTTGCAAGATCCATGATGAAGGAGAAAAATCGCCCAAATTACTTGTGGGTTCCATTGCGAAGTATTTGGATGTTTGTCATATGCATATGTGCCATCACAATTAAGGCACAAATTGGAACCTAAAGCTGAAAAGTATGTATTCATTGGTTATGATGATAAGCAGATGGGTTATAGGTTGTGGAGTCCATCCACAAAACAATTCCTTGTATCAAAGGATGTTACATTTGATGAGCAAGGTACTTGGTATGCAGGTACAATCAATATTAATGCAGGTGATGAAGAAGTTGTGAATCAAAAGAAAGGTAAATCGAAGGTTCAGATATTTGATGAAGAGGAGAATAATGAAGTACAGGTTGAAGTTGAAGAAATGCCAAGATTTGATCCTGAGTGTGATGAACCAGAAAGCTCAAGGAGTGGGGAACTTAGAAGGGCATCAAGACACAAGTGGCAACCTACAAGGTATAGCTATGACACTTCTTTTTTGGCTACAAAAGATTATGCTTATATGATAAAGGCAGATGAAGACCCTTCTATATATGAAGAGGCAAAAGGTAAGGAAAATTGGGAGAAAGCTATGCAGGAAGAATATGATGCATTGATGGAGAATCAGACATGGGAGTTGGTTCCTAAACCAAATAGCCTAAAGATCATTGGATGCAAGTGGGTCTATAAGACAAAAATGTATGCAGATGGAAGTGTGTCTAGGTATAAGGCTAGACTTGTTGTGAAGGGTTTTGATCAGACTTATGGTATACATTACGATGAGACCTATAGTCCTATGGCAAACATGACAACCATCAAGACACTCATAGCTATTGCTGCATGTAAAGGTTGGAAATTATGTCAATTAGATGTAAAGAATTCTTTTTTAAATGGTTATATTTCAGATGATGTTTTCATGGAGCAACCACAAGGATTCAGAGATGGAAGGTATCCATATCATGTGTGCAAGCTCAAGAGAGCTTTGTATGGTTTGAAGCAGGCCCTAAGAGCATGGAATTGTAGACTTGTGAAGTTCTTAAAGGAACTTGGATTTCAAGTATCTAAAGCAGATAGTAGCTTGCTTGTCAAAGCAAGTGATGATGGGTTCATATAAATGTGCATATATGTTGATGATATAATTCTTACAGGTACAGATGAGAAAGGCATTCAAAGCCTAAAGAAGCAAATGGAGAAAGAGTTCAAAATCAGTGATTTGGGAGACTTGACATATTTCTTGGGCATGGAGATTTCATACACTCAACATGGAGTGTATGTGACTCAAGAAAGTTATTTGAGAAACTTGTTAATCAAGTTTAAGATGAATGATTGCAGGGTAGCACCTACTCCAATGGAGGTGAATCACAAATTGAGCAGATATGGAGGTGAAGAGTTCAAGGACATGAAACTATATCAGAGTTTGGTTGGTAGTCTGATCTATGCTACATTAACTAGGCCTGACTTGTCATATGCAGTTGGAGTTTTGTCTCAATTCATGCATTGCCCTAGGAAAGAATATTGGATTGCAGGTCAAAGAGTGTTGAGGTACATTAAGGGTACACTCAAATAAGGTTTGTATTATGGTTTTACATCAGATACAAACATCAAGATATATAGTGATGCGGATTGGGCAGGTAATCCTAATGATAGGAGATCAACTTATTGATACTTGTGTTATGTGGGAGATAAGTTAATTTCTTGGTGTTCAAAGAAGCAACACATAGTTGCTTTATCATCTACAGAAGCAGAGTACAAAGGGATGGTTGAAGCTGCAAAGGAAGTGATATGGCTTAAGACTCTGATGAAGAGTTTTGACATCATTCAGAGTACACCTACTATTCATGGAGATAACATGAGTTCATTGTATTTAGCTGCTAATCCTGTTTTTCATGCCAGGACTAAACACATTGAGATTCAGTACCATTTCCTAAGAGAGAAGGTGATGGATAAAGAGATTGAAGTCATACGTACTTTAACAAAAGATCAGATAGCTGATATGCTAACCAAAAGCTTGGATGGACCAAAGCTACAGAGATTCAAAGACATGGCAGGAATAAAGAAGATAGAGAAAACCTCAATTGATGATTGAGGGGGAGCTGTTGGTGCAGGGCAATCAACAATTAAAGTTTTAATGAAGGTTTGGAAGTCAAGGACTGAAGAAAAATTCAAGTTGTGAAGCATGAAGGAAGAATACATCCAGAAGATGAAGAGATGTATACATATGTACATTAATATAGAGATAGTTCATTTATACTTTGTATAGTCATGATATTGTAAATTGCCATCACCCAACGGCTCACTCGAAGCCCTCTCCGTACATATTCACATGTTGGCCCTGGTATGTTCTACTCGCTATCCTAACATATGTCCCCATCAACCCTCGGTTGAATAACTATGGCATGTTCAACATGAGTCGATCCTAACTCCTTTAGGCCATCGCCATCCCTGCTCGTATTCTGTGTACGAAGCACTTTCTTTACTATGTTCTTTTCTGGATCTTTACCCGATGCATGACCTTTCTCAAGTCCTTCATGTCTAGGATTCCTCTTTTCCCAACCACCTTGGTTCTCCTTATCCTTGCATTTCCAGAGGTTTTCCTTTTGATCAACTACTTCCTTACTAGGACTATCGTGACCCACACACCACTTTTCTCTCCTAGATTCACTTTTGCCATCGTCGATGTGCGTTGTGTAGCACTCAACCTCGCCTGTACCTGCCAACCATCCTAGCAGTTCTTGGTCCGAGTCATCCTTGTAGACTAGTGGGACCTTATACTCACCCATCTTGGGTTGGCCTCGCCTTGCTACTTGTAAGTTAAATCCATCTTGCAACACGCTTTTGTAATTTTCTACTTCAGAGAAAACTTTCCACGTACTTTTTTGCGCATATCATTTTCGGCCACCTGCTTTTCTGGCTCTTTGATCGAGACCGTTTTCCTAGCATCCTCCTTTGAGGTCACTTGCATTTGTATTCGATCGGTTTTGGGTCCAATAGTGATAAACCCCGTTCTCCAATCATGTACACACTCGGCCTGCATCAGCCATGGTCGCCCCAATAATATAGAAAACATAGTTTCGGTGGATCTTGGTCTCACAACCAAGTAGTCCACAGAGAATTCAATGCCACCAACAATAGTTTACACATTTCGTATTAATCCTACAGGCTTTACCTGCGTCTGGTCAGCCATTCGGAGAGACATTGAGGTATCTTCTAGTTGTGTCAATCCCAACGCTTTCATCATGTATTCTCTCATTAGGTTCATTGCAGCTCCGCTATCCAATTGCGTGCCTGGGACCGCATATCCATTGATGTCCACTGTGACTGCAGGGGCATTCGAGTCCACTTGAGTCGTAATGCTTTGGATCGTCCCTAAGACCACCTCGTCCACTTTTTTGTTTCTTTTCGCTTTCCTTGGTTTCTTGATAAACTCATTGTAGAATTGCTTTCTGCAGGTTGGCGAACACCTTAGTAATGTGGCCAAATCCAAAGTGACTTCGGTCTCGGCAAGCCTTTGTACAATGTCCATTCCCGCTTTTGCTTGCTTCTTTTTTGGCAACTTCTCTTGGACTTTTAGCCTTTCTAGAAATGGTGGAACACCCCGTACAAATTTTTGTGTAATTGGTGGAAGAACCTCCACCTCATCTTCTTCATCTAAATCCTTTTGCCTATGAGTCTTGTCATCGTCATTCACTTGAACTTGGTTTCCTCGCGTGTACTCTTGTGCACGAGTGACCACAGCCACCATCGGTTCTTTACCATTCTCTTTTCCTTGATCTGCCTCTACAAGGTGGGTAGAGGTGCTAGCTCCTGGATCCAATTCCCTAATTACTACTCCAGTATTGGGCACTCTTCCTTGAGGTTGCATTGCCGGTTGTGGTTGCGGCTGTGCGTAGGTGGAAGTCTCGGCCCCTCTTTGTCCTTGGCCATAATCATTTCTTTGTTGTGGGCAATCAGCATCATAGTGGCCCTCCCTATGACAATATCGGCACATAGGTGTGAAGTCTTCATGCTTCCTCTCATTCGGACAATGTGCTTGTATATGCCCAAGGCACCCACATCGCCAACACTCTGGCGGTCCCGTTCTCCTATGATTTTGTGGTTTAGGCCTTTGATATCCGCCTAATTGGCCTTGGCCTCCATAAGCATACGTGGGTCTAGGCCCCCATCTAGGCATAGGAGGTTCACTTTGGCCTGGTAATCCCTGGTAGGCATAGTTCCTATTGTTTAGCCACTTTCCTTTGTCAGGACACTGATCTTCAGTGTGATTGTTTCTCTTGCAAAAGTTGCAAAAGATTCTTGGTTCTACATATAATCTCGAGAATGTAGGGCATTCTGTGGCCATGTGCCCATATCCTCGGCATTTCGCACAAAAGATGTTTGATCTAAACACTCCTTGGCTTGGCTTGAGTGTCACTTCCTGCCTTACCGCATATGTTTCATGAGTTAGAGTGGCAGCTTTTACCACCTGAGCCACGATTTCGATAATCCTTTCTTCGGTCAACACTGGCTTTACCTCTTGGGGCGTGTTTGTAGCGGCCATAAATGCTGGTGGAGTTGCAGGAGGATTTGCCTGAGTAGCACCACTTGTAGACCCATTGTTTGTACCTTGCATTGGTTCAAATAAAAGTTCTTGCCTTCGTTGTTGGCCAAGTTGAACCTCTTCCCACACGCGAGCAACATCTTTTGCAGCCACCAACGTCACCAGTCGGCTCAAACTGATATGTTGTTGAGCGCTTGGATCTCTAAGTCCTGCAATAAATCTTCGTTTCAAAGTATCTTCATTTGGGGCATTCCCGCCCATCTTTCTTACCAGGGTTTCCATCCTCTGGATATAGTTGTCAATGCTCTTGTTTAACCCCTGCCAGAGATAATCCATTTGTTGAGCTAGATCATGATCTTGAAAACCTTGCCTACGAAACTTAGCCAAAAAGGCATCTTTTAGCAATTGATAAGTTCGCCTTCGCGGCTCTTCCAAGTTCTCGTACCAATTGGCAGCCTCATCTCTAAATATGGCTGGCAAGATTCGAAGTCTTTGCGCTTGGTCAACTACTTCATTTGCTTCACATGACCTCGAACAATTGGATAAAGCTATCCGGATCCTCATCCCACAATCTCGAGAATTTGGAAAAGTCTCCTAAATGCACTTGGACTCATTGTGCCATTTCAAATAGTGGCGTAATATCAATATCCTCACGATCCCAGAAATTTATTGCACATGGCCTTAGGATCCCTCCTTCAAACTTTTGTACTTGATTCACGACTCTCTTACAGGAGTACACTTCTTTGGCAGGTTTCTTCCCGCTAGTCGAGGTCGACTCACCTCTCGACTCCCACCTCTGCCTTTCTCTTTCAAGGGCTCTTCTTTGAGCACGCTCTTCTCTTTCCGTTCGCGTTTCTCCTAAGGATGAGCTCCCCTCGCTCATGTACTAGATCCGGGGTCCGCAAGCTTGGCCAACATGTGGCGCTAGGCGAACCTATGACACTCTCTTATAAAGACGTACCAAGCTTTTCCCGGCAAACACACCAAAATGTTAACACTCTTAGTCCAAGGGAAAATGCCTATGCACAATGATATTTTGCCTAAACCTTCTGATGCTAGGTCAGCTTTTATTGTCCTAAGTCTCCAATTTCACTCCAATGTAACCTTGCATAAGATGGAAAAATACGTGCACAACTAAGTGTCCAACCCCAATGATTCCTTCTAACAACCTCCCTCTCTCTCTCTCACTCCTACACATACATGTGCTCTCACACACTCTCATGCATTCACACTCTTTTTCACACAGGCTCATTCACTCTCTTACTTCCACACTCTCATACTCTTACACACACCCTCGCACACTGTTGCTTCCCCTTTCCCTCTATCCCTTTCCTTTCTCCTCTTACACACATGCACACACCATCACACATACACTTTCTCACATACCCTCATACACACATGCACTCATTTTCCTACCAACTCCTTTTTGCGGTCACTTCCCCTTACTTATCGTCATGTACACATACCTCCCCCAATCACACACACATTCACACACACAAACTCATACACACCCACTTTTCCTTCAGTTCCCTTTCTTTAGCCGGATGTCAAGAGTTCCTTAAAAGGGAGGATCGAGATCAACCTAAGGCCATGATTAAGTTCTAATCGATACACCATTATTAAGACAAAAGACTATACTCTTCTTCAAGGGAGATCCAGGGTTTTAGAGTTTAACAAGGTTTATTTAGCAGTGCATGCTAATATATATTTGGCCAAGATGTCATCCATTCTGCGATCCATACAAACAAGGCCTATCAACGATATAACAACCAAGCTCTGTGTAGTTGGCCCGTCATATCAACCTTTATGTTGACACATGAAATAAATGCGTATTCAACTCTGTGTAGCGCAATAACATACTCCAACAAAACAAAGCTGTTGATATCATCTACTACAACACACTCTTGCTGTCAATGTTCGCTCATGGACTAAATCCGGGAGCATATACTATTGCATATGTATCATTACGTTGCGCAGTAAGAGCTCCATCTTGTGGTTTCATTATGGTATAAGCCTCACATAACATTCTTTTTATCCCAATTAGTAATTCACGCTAATCCTTCAAAAAAAAAAAAACAAATGGAAATGCGTTCGAGCAAACAGCATACATGACTCGCAGAATTGGTAAAGAAAAAAATAACAGTGATAAATCAACCTAGCGATTCAATCCAAAATGGCTAACTCTCATGTCTCTTATGCAAGGTTTGGATTATGTAACCGTTCAACTAAATCCTGCTGCCATCGCATAACGTCCGCATTTTCAGATCATTGCACATGAAGCCTGTAAATCACTATATGCTTTACCTTTTCTTTCATTTTCCTCCTTTTTAGCTACCAAAAAACAACGAATGGATCCCAGACCGAGTTCGCTGCTAGTCATCAAACCTCCGTTGAGATATCATACCATAACACAGTCACCATCAAGCACTTAGCGTAAAGTATGCGCAGGGGGCAAACATTACGAAATCATATCAATATTAACTTGAGAATTCCGCAAAAGGCCTGCAACATAAGTTATCACCCAGAACAAACAAATCGCAATATACGAGAATGATGCAACAAAATTGAGGAGAAAACCTGTAGTTCGACAATGCCTTTGGCCAAGGGCTGGGAGTGTTACAGTCAGCCTAGGAAGCCCCAAAAAATTTACATATTCACAAATGCCCCAAAACGTTTTCACTGATCCCTTGCATCTTTATTTGCTCATGACACAGTGTCCCTTTGAATAGCTCACGGGGGATCTCCTGGCGGATGAAATTGCTTAAGCTGTGCAAGAATTCGATGAATCGTTTACCTCTCTATAATGTCTGGTTGCACCTACTCCAGCCGTGCTGCCCTCCTTCGACACTTGCTGACCCCTCTTTTTTGTTGACGATGAGCAAAACCCCTCCCGAGCAGCAAACTCCCTGTGAAACTGAACAACAGGACTTTCCCCCTTTCAATGCTAGGAATGGGCCTCCCCTCAAACTTCCCTGTCGTCGCGTGCAAGAGAGAGAGAGACCCCCTCTGAATGTATGCCTCCCCCACTACTACTGCTCTACCGTGCCTCCCCTCACTCCCCGCTGAGGATGTGTTAAATGTTGTTTATTCTTCTAACTGTTATAAGTGCGTTTAAGCGATTCTTGGGTTCTTGGGAGTGGAAGGGGTCTGCTAGACAGAGGCCCTGTACTTAGTTCCCAAACTAATTGTTGACACACATCAATATACTAATGCTGAGAGCTTCTATCAAGAATCTGTTGTACTTAGACATTACAGTTCACAGTCTTAGCTCAGCCACATGTACCGAATACGCTAAGATGCTATGTTGCATCTGCTCCTAACTTATTGACAATATCAGAAACAAGAGTAAGCGTTCAATCTTTACCGAATAGGTACCACAATCCTACCAGTGTCTGAAGACACAGAGAATCCAAGCGTTCAGATACCTTGTACTGAAGATTCAGTACGCAACCCAGGAAATCTTTATTGTCGTTTAAACTGTGCCGTATGATCCTGGACCTCGATACTACAGACAACTTAAGACAACCCGAATACCAGAAGAGTTACCACGACTGCCTAAAATTCGCCACATATTTGCAGAACATTTCAAGAAAAGAAACAACACGATACGCGAACTAACTAAGACTCACAAACGCAATGGATACCCACAGACAACAGACAAGGCGAAACACAGATACACACAGAATACTCAGAAAGTTGACAAGGTACTCTGAATTAATCACCCGACACACAGTAACGCTATAGAAAAATCACCCAGACAGATAGTCTGGTGATCTCTCCAACATCTATGAAGTTAACAAACAGAACAGATGTCGATGGCAGACAAGACAAGAGACGAACACAAAACTCAGAATACTTGAAATTATGCCATGACACTATAGTAACGCCCCGCTCAGTAACCCAGACAGACAGTCTGGTGATCCACCACGGAACCGTCACTGGCACGTCTTTCTTTGATTTATATAACTTTTACAAATTGTCTGTAACAACTTTTCGCTCGTGCGAACAAGATTCAGTTATACATTTCCAATCCGGCGGCCGCTAACACTCTAGCACGCACGGTGGACTCGAATCCGCAGGTTTACAAAATTATTGCTCATCTATAATGCCTTCTAAGTACATATTTCTAGCTAATCTAAAGGTGCGGGCGATCTTTTTCTTTAGAGTTTCTAATAATTGTTTTAGGGTGTCCGGTTCTATTAACTATGCATCTATTCTTACCGAACTTAGAGCTATGGCTTCGGTGAGCAAAAGTTCTGCTTGGGTCTGCAGAAAGGCTTCCTGTAAATAAAATTTGTTTGCAAGCGCTGCATCTCTGGATATCTTCATTTCTGCAACCTGTTGCTCCATCTTCTGTACTCTTTCCTTCTGATTTTCCAGTTGAGTCTCCCTTCTTTCGATTTCTTGAGTCTGAAAGTTTACTGTTCTGGCGTATGACTCCTTTTCGTGTCGGAGATCTGATATTAGCTTCTGTGTCTGAGCTTCCTTGGTCAAATAATGTTTGAGCATGTTGTTGACATCTGATAAATTTTCTTTTGTTCTTTGAAGTTCTTCTTCGGTTAGCTTAGTTTGCCTCTACTGTTCTTGGTTTTGCTACACCACTTCATTGAGTTGCACTCTGGTCTCTTCCAATGGATTACCTAATGCTACTCTGGCATCTTCTTTATCCTTTAGATCGATCTTCAACTGACTGATTTCGACATGTGCTTCGCTTAGTAGCTTGTCCTTTTGGTTGAGATCTGCCAGTGCGGTATCTCTTTGATCGGCAATTTTCTGTTGTTCTGCAAGTTGAGCTTGGAGATGGGTAATTTGTGAGTGCAGCTGATGGTTTTCTGCTCTGACCGCATCTATTTCTTCTTGCAGGGGCGTGATGTCTGCTTCTAGGACGTCCACCTTGTGTTGTAGCTCATTCCGAATGTTATCTGTGACTTCTCTCATTTGGATTGGTAATTGCTGTGATAGGTTAATGAGCAATTGACCCATGTTTGCCAATTTAGAGATTATGGGAATCGAAGGAAGTGGGAGATGTTGGCGAGGTTGAGATGAGGACGCGGTTAGGAGTTGTTGGGAGTTGGGTGGGGAGTAGTTTGGTGATGATGAAGAGGAGTCAGCGGGTTTATCAGGGTGAATGGGTTGGATGGGGATAATGGTTTCGATTGGCGGCTCCGGTGGGGGAGTTGGAAGAACAGAATTTGACTGTTGTACCTTATCGCTGGTGTGTTGTGCAGTTTCTTTGGCTGTGGAGTCAACTGCCTTAAGCAGCTCTTCGAGAACTTCTTTAGCAATTTGTTCCTCATTTGCTTGCTGTTCCCTTTCAGACTGTTGCTGGGATGCTTCTTCTGTAGAGATTGTGTCAGCTTCAGTATGATTTTCCTGTTCTTGTTGCTCCTGTGAAGATGATTGTGCGGAGGATTCATGCTGCATCGATGTTGCGGTGTCGTGGAATGTTTCTTCGTCATGTTTTGCTTCTTCTTTGTCGTCATCTTTGTTTCCTTTGGCTGATCCCTGTGCTTCACTCTCAGACGAACTGATTTTGATTCTCTTTCTGCGAAAGAGTTGGTTTAGCTCCTCTTCGTCTTCTTCCTCATCGTCCCATAATTGTATAGATTCTTCATGTCGCAAAACAGGCCCTCGGGGTGGTGGTTGTGCTGCAAGTATTGCCGAAAAAAGGAAGGACAGGATGTGCGGCAATCTAGACCTTGGCATGCCTCCCTTGTTCACCTGTTTAATTATGGATACGCATTCTCGGTGAATGCGGTGGAAGAAGAATGATGCGAAGTTGACTGGTTCTTGAGCAGCTAAATCTATGGCGAAGTAGAAGGGACAGGATATTCCATAGGTGCATTTCTGTAGGTTGAGAATAGCTACTAAGAATTGGAGGGCTGACCTTTCAGGTTCCGGTCGACACAGGATCACATACTCGTTTGAGGAATACCTAGGAAATAATTCTATCATTCTTGCGACTGACAGAATCGGGCCATTTTCCCGACCTTGCCGAGGGAGTCTAAACGCTTCTGCAAAAGCTTGGAAGGTGATAAGTGTACGGGATGGGAGGGAGGTGATCGGCCAACTCTACTCGGTGGCAGGTGTGTTGGCAATGGCGGAGATGATCTGGGCAAAGAATGGGTGGGATTCCACTGAATGCCAAGGCAGTTCAGCGAAGTTGGATAGTCCACGAATGCGCAGGAACTCTCCTACGTCGGCAGGGAGTCCATCATGGAAGGGGGCATAGTTAGCCAAAGCTTCCATGGCGCACACAGAGACAGTAATCACAAGCACACAGAGCACAGGGTACTCACAATAACACAAATCACACAAACACAATAGCGATTTTCGGCGAAACAGAAAAGGTTAAGTAGATGTGTTGCAGTGGAGAGCAATCAAGAGTGACTAATCATCGTGCGGTATTGAGATGATAATTCTTCACTTCGGTGTGCATGCGTGAGTAGCTGGCAAGGGCACGACGGCTGTGGACATAATTAGGTATCAAAACGTGGATATTTACAGACTTATTTTATTAAGCACGCCAAAAAAGAAAAGAAAAGAAAATAAAAGAAAAGAGAATGCCAAAAGACACGGCTAACTGCGAAGCGTTTCAGTGTGGGTTAGATGTGTGTTGATACGGCCGCAGCTTCGAACCGTTCATGACTTTCGGAAGAGGAATTCCGGTCAACGTAGTCAACCGAAAAGTTGCTGGGCCCACTTGTTCAGAAATCCGGTAGGGACCAAACCATCGTAACTTGAATTTGCCAGCAGAGCGATTCGAATTTGCATTGTAAAAGAGTACAAGTTGTCGCACCGAAAAAATTGGAGTCTTTAGATATCGATCATGTGTTCGAGCTTGTCTTAGCTGTACTTCCTGCATAGTAAAAAAACTGTGCCATCGATGCTCGTCTAATTCTCTGAGTGTATCCAACCGAAATGACAGTGATTCTTCAGGTAGCAATTTCTGAGTGATTGCTACTCGTAAACTTGGTATAACTATCTCCATCGGTGCTATTGCTTCTAATCCATAAGCTAGTTTGAAAGGGGTTAATCCTGTTGTTACCTTGTATGTAGTCCGATATGCCCATAATACTGCAGGTAGCAGTTGATCCCATCTTTTCGGTGTTTCCAAAATGAGTTTTCGAAGCATGTTCAACAAAGTTTTGTTTGTACTCTCAGCCAAACCATTTGCACGAGGATAATATGGTGAACTAAATTTATGTGTGACCTGAAACGAATGTGTGAGTACTTTCATTAAATTGTTGACAAAATGAGTGCCTTGATCTGTAACAAGTTCCAGCGGTAAGCCAAAACGTGGAAAGACATCCTTCAGTAGACACTTAGCTACCGCAACAGCTGTGGCAGACCGTAAAGCCCAGGCTTCTGCCCATCTGGTAGCATAATCACTACATGTCAAAATATAACGATTATTACTGAGGATTGCTGGTGGTGTAATAGGGCCAATGAAATCTAGACCCCACTTCTGAAAAGGCTCTAATGGCAAGACAGGTTGTAGAGGGAAAAGATGACGTTGCAGGGGCTGTCCAGATCTTTGACAACTATCACATTGTTTGACAAACTGTGATACATCCCTGTACATAGTAGGCCACCAAAGACCACTTTGCAGAATTTTCCGGTGTGTTAAGTCTGCAACAAAATGGCCACCGGAAGGAATTGAGTGAGCCAAATTAATGACTGAGTTAACTTCATGTGGTGGAATACAACGAAGTAAAACTCCAGTGTGATCTATATAGTATAATTCCCCAGCAATCAACCGAAATCCGCGATTGAAAACTGAAATTTTCCTTCGTATTGCAGGAGAAGTCTGAGTAGGAAGGTATCCATCAGTGAGGAAGGTCAAGATCTGATCATAATAGGTAGATGGCATAGGTGGGTCTGTAATTTCATCATTAGTCGGTTCAGAGACATAAATTGCCGGTGTTGTGTCATCTATACCGACCGGAGCTTCACCGGAATCTAAGCGAGAGAGAAAATCTGCTAAGGCATGTGAACTGCCTGGCCGATGAATAACTTCGTAGTCAAACTCTTGTAAAAGCAGAACCCATCGTGCTAATCGACCACCTAGATGCTGTTGCCGAACTAGATAGACAAGTGCAGCATGATCTACATGAAAAGTAAATCTACGGCCCATCAAATAATGTCTGAATTTCTTGACAGAATATACTAGACCTAGACATTCTCTCTCTGTTACAGAGTAATTCTTTTCAGTAGTGGCTAATCTTCGACTTGCATAGTACACTGGTCTGAACCACTTACCGGTTTGTTGCATTAGAACGCTCCCTATTGCTATATCTGAAGCATCAACAAATACATGAAATGGGCGATCCTAGTGAGGAGGCTGTAAGATTGGAACTTGTGTTAGTAATCCCTTTAGATGATCAAAAGCAGTTTGACAGTCCGGGGTCCAGTCAAATTGTCGAGGGGTCTTGGTTATCAATCGGTTTAGTGGTATTGCCAAATGAGCAAGCCACCGTAAGTGCCGACCATGCCATCTTACTTGGCCCATGAAGCGCATTACTCCCTTAGGTGTAGTGGGTACAGGTGCTTCTAACACAGCTGTGATTTTATCTGGATCCACCTGTATGCCCTGTGCAGATACAATGTGACCAAGTAGCTTTCCACATGAAACCGCAAACACAGATTTGTTTGGGTTCAAACAGAGTCTGTATTATCTGCATTTTTCAAAGCAGCACCGTAAATGGAACAGGTGTGCTATCATCTTACCGAAAATCGAAAAATCATCAAGATATACTTGCATAAAAGAGGTAAGGTAAGGAGAAAATATTTCCTGCATACACCTTTGGAACGTACTTGGGGCATTTCTTAATCCAAACCACATAACCGTACATGCGAAAACACCCCAGTTGGTAATGAAGGCGGTCTTCGGTATATCCTGTTCAGCCATTCTAACTTGATTATACCCACTGTACCCATCTAAGAATGAATACATTTCATGTCCTGCTACTCTATCAAGCATTGTGTCAAGAAAAGGGAGCGGAAATGTATCAGGCACTGTAGCTGCGTTCAGTTTCCGGTAATCTACACATATTCGTAACTGCTTATTTTTTTTAGGGACAATAACAATTGGTGAGATCCATTCAGCATGCTCTACTGGTACAATGAATCCGACTTTGAGTAGCCTATCAAGTTCTGCCTTTACCTGTGATGCATAGTTTGGATTCATCCGATAGCTGGGTTGCTTGAGTGATTTTGCTTCCGGTTTCAGCATGACCCTGTGTTGATAGATGCGCGGGTCCAAACCCTTCATATCTTTGTAATCCCATGCAAATACATCAGAAAATTCTCGAAGTAGTTGGATTAGATCTGCTTGAAATAATTCCGATAAGCTCTCCTTTATCTTAACAGGTCGTGGATTTTCTTCATCACCTAAATTGTAAGTGGTCAGTTGATCTTCTGGAACATAGAATTGTCGAGGCTTCTCTATATCCTCAGATGGCTTAAAAAGTTGTTGTAGATCAGCGTCATCTATGGTAGCCTTATCTTCTTTCATATCTTTTTCTGTTACAGTCATCACCGTACAAACTGAGGGATTCCAATTATCTACAACAGATTGTAGATCAACAGTTCCTAGGGAGATCAAGTCAATGTTATTTTTCAGAAACTCTTCTTCTTCATCATCTGACAACCCATCTAGCATATGGACTGGTTCCGCAAAATACGGTCTAGCATGCAACTCGCAAGGTTGTATAGCATCTAATTTTACAATGTATTTACGATTATTATCTTTGAAAGTGAGTTCCTATGCAGACCAATCTTGTATCACCTTAGCGTGCTTCAGCCAAGGTCGGCCAAAAAGGAGATTATAATCAAGGGTGGATTCCGATAATTCTAGTATGACAAACGTCATTTTAAATGTTGTACCTTGTAAAGTTATTGGTACATTTCGTACAAGTCCTACGAGATGGACTCTTGACTGGTCAGCCATTCTGACAAAAAAACTGAATTGGTTCGATTTTGGTCCACCCTAGCTTTTTACACAGCACAGCAGTAGCAATGTTGACACCAGATCCTCCATCAATTAGTACCTGTGTGATCTTATGATCTTTATACCATACCGTAATTAAAGGAACTGAATGATCGACCGTAGAATCAGGTTTCGGTTGCACTGTTGCTGTTGCTGGAATGCAAGAAGGCACACGACTGAACTGTTGTTGGAATTGTTGTCGAACTCCTGGTACTAGTGCACGTAATTGGCCTAGAGGAAGAGTGATGGATGCTTTAGATAAAATTTCCCAGGCCTTTTGTGATTGGATTGTATTTTCCACAGATTCTGAAGATGATGCGCCTGCTGAAGATGATGTGCCTACTGCTGAATTAGAATCCTGTTGTTGTATTCCTTCCTCGGTTAACGGAGTCTGGGTCATCGGAATAGGATCTGGGAAGACTGGAAGTTCTGCGGTGGTCCATTGACTAGCTTTATTATACATCCTTTGTTGTTCACATATGCCTGGTTCAAATATTTCTACTGCTGGTTGCAGTTGTTTACCGGATCGGGTCTGAATTACTACAGCATGCGTTTCTACTGGTGTGATTTGTACCATATTAGCCATTGGGTTTTGACGTTCTTTCTTCCTCTGATCATACTCAGTTGCATCCTTACAAAATCTTCTAATGTGACCAAATTCACCACAAAAATGATAGCGCGGTCGTGGCAAATTGGGATTTTCCAGTGCTGGTCCGGCCTGCCAGCAGTTTGCATTGTAGTTATTATTTCTCTGTCCTCTGTAATTTCAATATCCTTGTTGCTGGTTGTTTCTCATTTGCGGAGGTACATAGTGATTGGCTGGCTGCCCTGGCTCCTGTATAATTGCATTGACAATTGCTGGTCCCTTTACTTTGGTGTTATATGCGCACTTTTCGGTGGTGTGTCTGGTAGTGTTGCAGATAGCACAAAACAACTGATTAAGTGCACAAGTGGCACTAGTATGGCCTGAATTCTTGCATGTAGTGTAGTACATCTGTCTGGTCGGGTCTTCGGTGATATTTCTATTTGCTTTTAACCACTCCAGATCTTCTCTAAATCCTCAAACCTTGTTTTCCAGCTGCAAAGCCATTGCAATTACTGCATCTAGCGTCATAGCTCCTACACAGCGTATGATCATAATTTGTTTAAGTTGTGGAGTCAATCCATTGATAAAACATTGAGTAATAATGTCATCCGGTAGGTTAGCATGTGCTGGTGGTAACTGTCTCAAATGAGTCCTGAATAGAGTGGCGTATTCCTGTACTGTTTGATTTATCTTCTGTCTATTGTTTTGTAGGTAGTCAAAAATTTCGGCTGGATTCTTCTTTAGCTTGAATCTCTGCAAAAAGGCATCCCTTACTGCTTCATAGGTGCCGAAATGGTTAATATCATATTCTGTAAGCCATCTAGCTGCTTCGTTAACCAATGTCGATTGGAAAACAATAGCCTTATACGTCGGATCAGGTGGATGGTTGAGCACTGCGTAACTTATCTCAAATGTGCGTACATGAGCATCCAGGTCATCTCCTGGGAATCCACCAAATTTGGTGTACGTTACTCCTGTTGGAGTCGGCCTTGGTGGGCATAGTTGTTGTTGTTGCCCGTTCATGGCTCTGATGGTTGTATTGTGACTATCTTCTGTATCACGGGGCTGAATATCTGAACTATCGGAATCTGTATCATCGGACTGTGCACTTTCTGGTTCGATAATCTTATTCAGTATGTTTCGAATCTCGGTTTCGAACAAGCTACCTTCCTTCTTGATGTCAAATGTAGGGAAGCTTACAGCCAATAGCGGTGACTGGGTTGAAGATTCACCGAGGAATGGTAAACCATCATCGAAAAACTACGATCTTTCAGTAACTGTTACCGAAATATCACCGAAATGTGTCGAATCTTCACCCAAACAAGGTGCTTTTTCTCCTTCACTAATTTCCTTGGCTAAAGTGTTTCTAGTCGTAAACAAATTTGAATCTTTACCCAATGTTGTTAAACTAATTTCAGGCTGCGTCCTGGTAGATTCTGGAGTTACTATATCTTCGACAGACTATGCCGAAATAGTACCGGAATTTACCAGAGGCGTAGCACGTTCCACCGGAATATGACCGGAATCACTACTAACGTTCTTTACTTTCTTGACAATTGAGTTAGACCTAGTTGTACTTCTACCTCCCGGAGTCGTTTTTAGCAAATTAAGTACCCCAGGCTGGCGGTTCTTTGGATACGTTTCACGGGATCGAGTAACCGGCATGTATCATCTTTTGTACTAATCGCGTACTATTACTGTCGATTAAAAATTTACAATCACGTTTCCACAACAGGTTTGCAACAATCTGATCTGTTGCCACCTTCCCACAGACGACGCCAGTGTTAAACACTGTTTATTCTTCTAACTGTTATAAGTGCGTTTAAGCGATTCTTGGGTTCTTGGGAGTGGAAGGGGTCTGTTACTTAGTTCCCAAACTAACTACTGACACAGCAATATACTAATGCTGAGAGCTTCTATCAAGAATCTGTTGTACCTAGACATTACAGTTCACAGTCTTAGCTCAGCCACATGTACCGAATACGCTAAGATGCTATGTTGCACCTGCTCCTAACTTACTGACAATATCAGAAACAAGAGTAAGCATTCAATCTTTACCGAATAGGTACCACAATCCTACCAGTGTCAAAAGACACAGAGAATCCAAGCGTTCAGATACCTCATACTGAAGATTCAGTACGCAACCTAGGAAATCTTTACTGTCGTTTAAACTGTGCCATATGATCCTGGACCTCGATACTACAGACAACTTAAGACAACCCGAATACCAGAAGAGTTACCGCGACTGCACAGACTTCGCCACATATTTGCAGAACATTTCAAGAAAAGAAACAACACGATACGCGAACTAACTGAGACTCATAACCGCAATGGATACCCACAGACAACAAACAAGGCGAAACACAGATACACACAAAATACTCAGAAAGTCGACAAGATACTCTGAATTAATCACGCGACACACAGTAATACTACAGACAAATCACCCAGATAGACAGTCTGGTGATCTCTCGAACGTCTATGAAGTTAACAAACAGAATAGATGTCGACGGCAGACAAGACAAGAGACGAACACAAAACTCAGAATACTTGAAATTATGCAATGACACTACAGTAACGCCCCGCTCAGTCACCCAGACAGACAGTCTGGTGATCCACCACGGAACCGTCACTGGCGTGTCTTTCTTTGATTTATATAACTTTTACAAACTGTCTGTAACAACTTTTCGCTCGTGCAAACAAGATTCTGTTATACATTTCCAATCCGACGGCCGCTAACAGATGAAAAATCCCGACCAAAAGAGAAGTGGTTCAAAGATTAAAAACAAAGAAGCAGAAGCGGAGTGATGCGAGCTACTGCTTAAAAATGAAAGCCCCCCCCCCCCCCGATAGCTAGAGCAGCGGTCAAAGAAGAACAGAACAACCCCCCCCCCAAGCTTCCTCGCTCGTGTGTCCATTAAGGAGGGAATAACCCTCCTGCCCTTAACCTGACAGAGCGCAGGCGAACTACCGCCCAACCTTCCCAAATTCTGGCTAAATTTATCTCTTCCTGCATATTGGGAAGCTGCCTGTAGTGCTCCCATATCCTGCCTCCAGATAGCGTTCAGAAGGAAAATCTCCTCCGTGCTCCCCACTGCATCTCTGTACCTGCACACTTAAGGATAGAAAACAACTTTCGAAAAAACAATTATCCCACAACTTAGGTATGAACTAATAAGTCTCATGAAGGGATCACAACCTGTCCTCAAATAAGTCACATGGTTTCATGCCCGGTAACATAATCAAATACAAATGCATCAAATCTTACTACCTCCATTTGCATGTGTTTATAGTGATCGAGGGCTTCCTTTGCTAGCCTATCTTTAAAAGATCATGTTCACAAAGGAACTACTGACACAAGAAATCTGTTCGAACTCCTAGGGATTCACAGTACCTAAGAGGGTTAAATGTTGGCGTTACACTTCCGCAAGGTTGTCCACTTGAACTCCAAAAACATCAGTTTCCAAAAAAATACCAACTCTCACGTATAATTTTGATAGCTTCATTCATCAAGAAAACATTCCATCGGGCTAATTATTCACACCATTCACAATGCAACAATGTCCAAGATACTAGACTAGATAAGACTAGAACAAAGAACAAGACTAGGACTTGAACTAGATCTTGGAAATTACTTGGAGATCACGAATCCTTGCGATCCCAAGACTAGTCACTCGCATTGGCAAGATTGAGTATATATGTGGCCAACCCCTTCTTATATAGGTCTTAAAGGGCGGTTCATCAATGGAGGTTACGAATTGACAATGTCATCGATGATGTCATCAATTCAAAACAACTCCTGCAAGTATCAAAATCAGACAAATAGACAGTTAATGTTAGGGTTTTGGCACGTTTTGGATGTGATTTAAGCATTATTTTGTCCAAATTATGAATGAATAATGAGATATAGAAATTCACATGGAGTCTAAGGTTTATGATGGTTTCTTTTGTATCCATGACAATTAATCACATTCTTAATAGGTCTTTCTTAAAAGCTTTAAAAACCATCATATCTTATGAAGGTTATTATGATAATAAGCCAAATGTGAATTAATTTAAAGTTTTTGGATCTCCACCTTATGTTCACATTGCTATGTCAAAGCCATTAAAGCAATATTCATTAGTTATGCTATTAAAAGTAACAAATATACATTTTATCTACTAGAAATGGGCATACCCTACTCTCACACAATGCTTATATTGCATAAAGTTATATCTATGATAAAAACGCATAAAGACTAGACTTTATTAAGGTAGACGATTATGCATTTTCAAGTCAGATTCATATGCTTACATTCAACCATATAGGGAGGGTGATCAACCTCAAATCCCAAAAAATTTAGTTGATGGAGGTGAGAACGTTATTGCTCCTACACCACTACTATCTACATCTTCAACTTAACCTTTCCTTCACCACCTCTTTACATACGAGCTTATGAAGTTGGAGAAACATCAAAAGCTCCAAAGAAAAGAGCAAGAGAAGATGTTGCACCTGTGTTTAAGAACATTCCATACAAGATAATGGGATAGAAAACTTCACAATAGGAAGGACTAGAATTCGGACAAGAAAACATCAAATAGACAAGGTAAATTATGTGGAATATTTCGAGATTAATAATATTCTTGCACTTGCTTTAGTTGAGAATAAGTCTACTTGTATCAAAGATGCTTTACAAAGTCTTGTTTGGAAGAAATCAATTGGTGTTAAGTGGATCTTCAGGATTAAAAGAGAAGAATATGGTATCATTGACAAGTAACTAGTAGTTAAAGGTTGTGCACACTATTGACTATTATGAAACATTTGCACTTGCTTCTAGAATGATCATAGTTAGAAAAGTTGTTTCTCTCATTGCATGTTTTAGCTAAAATATATATCAATTAGATATCAGGACAACTTTTCTAAATGATGATCTTTATGAAGATATCTATATTCAACAATATAGAAGGTTTTAGAGAGCTAGTTAAAGAACACTTTAGTATGCAATCTAATCAAAGCACTTTGTGGTTTGAAACAAGTAGGAAGGGGCTTGGTATGAAAATATATATTTGAGAAAGGAAAGTACTACTTGAGAGCTTTCTAACGATATATAATCATTTCACCATTTGGCATCAAAAGGTCAACCAAAAGTCAAACCCCTAATTTTTATTTTCTCATGCTTTTCATGCATAAACTTTCTTTTCAATAGATTTTTCACAACTTTTCATGATTTTCGTGCTAGCTTATGTGGGCACTTCAAATCCTATATAAAGAGGACATAGGGAGCAACATAAATCATCAATTCTTGAAGCACTCAAGACGAGCTCTAGGATTAAGAGCTAGGAGGAGCTTTGGAGGTGTATATGCAAATTCAGAGGAGTTCGGGGAGGTTCACTTTGATCTTCTTCATACTACCAAGTGTTCATGCTGATTTTGGAGAGTCATAGCACCCAATTTAGGGTTTCTTCACATGCTACCATTGTAGCAAGTGTTTACCTACCACTTCATCACCAAAACTTACCATTGTTGCTCTTTTACAATAGAGAAGACCTAATTTCAGAATTAGGGTTTGCTATAATTACTATTTTGAATAGTTCATTCTTCTTTTTCTGCATATTCACTCACATTATAGCTTTTAGATACTCTGACCTAAAGTTTTGTACCTAGAATCTTTAGATTCAGCCTAGATTCAGATTTTCGTATCATATATATTGTATATTGACAATTTACTTTTATTTAGTGTGTGTCGTATCTATATGCTATTGCACTTTTACAATTGTCTTTTCATCTCTCTATTGTCATTTATCCGTCTTGATCAAGTGAAGGTGTGTTAAGTACTAATGTCAAGTTTTTGGAAAGATCTTGGATTAAACCTGTGATTATTGTTTTGGCCTACCACACTTCCAATAATATTAACATCCATGGGTCTCTGCATAGGTTTACATTCTGTCATTTCAAACCTTTCTAATAGTTCTTCAATATACTTTGGTTGTGTCATATAGATACAAATTTTCTTGAATTTGAATTCAATGGCTAGATAATAATGTAAAATCCCAAGACCATTAACATCAAATATATGCTTAGTTTTGAGTTGAAGAATTAAAGATTTGAATCCTTGGGGCTTGTCATGATCATGTCATTAACATAGATGATGATGATGATGATGATGATAATCAAGACAAAGGGTTGGAGCAGCTTCAGAGTTTCAAAATCCTAAACCTGTCTTAACATAAAGGGTTGGAGCAACTTTAGAGTTTCAAAACCAATAGAAAAAAGATATAAATGTATCTTTTCATACCAAGCCCTTGTTGTTTGCTTCGAATCATAAAGTGCTTTAATAAGCTTGCAAACTAAGCATTTTTTATCTTATTCCTCAAAATCTTTTGGTTGTTGAACATAAATATCTTCATGAAGATCACCATTTAATAAAGTTGTTTTGATATGTAATTGGAATACATTTCCACCAAAAAATGCAACAAGAGAAAGAACTATCTAGAATATGGCCATTATGGAAGTACATGCAAATGTTTCATTATAGTCAATAAATATCTTCTGTGATACCTTTGACTATTAATCTGGTTTTATACCTATCAATTGTACCATCTTTTTTTTTAAATCTTGAAGATTCACTTAACACCAATAACTTTCTTACCTTTTGGTAACTTATAAAGCTTTCATGTTTGATGCTTATGAATAAAATCAATCTCTTCTTGCATTGCTTTCATCCAAACAAGACTTTCTAATGCATCTTTGATACTAACAGGTTCATTATGAACTAAAGTAAGTGCAAGAATATTATTAACCTCAAAATGTTTTGCATAATTTACCTTATATGTTAGATCTTTCTTTGTTTGACTACTTGTCCATCTTCTGAAGCTTTTATACCACTATCTTGTATTGTTTGAAAGGTCCATGGAAGGCTCTTGAAAATTGGTGCAACATCTTGTTCCTCTGCAATTCTTTCCTCTAGTGCTCTTGAAGTTTCTCCAACTTCATAAGTTGGTAGATAAAGAGGTGGTGTAGGCATAGATGAGGATGATCATATGATAGTGATGGTGTAGGAGCTACAACTTTCTCTTTACCTCTATAAACTAAAATCTTTGGGATTTGAGAAAATTGATTACCCCCTCTATATGGCTGAATGTAAGCATCCAAATTTCTTTTGTGAAATGCATAACCATATGCTTCAATAAAATCTATAATTTTTATATCTTTATTATTAATTTTTATTTTCTACTACATATGCATTGCATGCGACTTGTTCACATGATTCTTTGATCCCATCCATTCTTTGAAGCCATATATACATAGATTCATAGCACATTGATGCATACAATTGCATAGATACATATATAGTGTCATGGAGAAAGAAAACCATCATGAACCCTAGATTCCATGTGACCTTATATATCTCATGATTGGTTAAGAATATAGAGAAACTAAAGCTTTCATTCTGTCCAAAAGATGCCAAAACCCTAAGATCCATTGTCTACTTGCTTGATTCTGATATCCATTGGTCATGTCTTGAATTGATGAAATCATCAATTCGTAAGCACCATTGATGAACCTCCCTTGAAAACCTATATAAGGAGGGGTTGGCCACATACATACTCAATCTTGCCAATACCAGTATTGGGAGCTCAAGGAATCTTGATCACCAAGTAAGTACTCTCCAAGTTCTAGTTCGAGTTCTAGACTTGTTCTTTGTTCTAGTCTTGTATCTTGGACATCTTGTCTTGTCCTGTTGTAATCTCATAGTACGAGATCCTTTCCAGTTATCCCTTGTATCTAGTTCATCTCCTTGAAGGCACTTCTTGTAATCTAGATATCCTGCTTCAAGCCTATGGTCCGAGGTTATGGGATCTCCTATAATATCTCTAGTTGAGTTATGCATACCTATCAATCCTGGGTTGTCAGACTTCTTGTATTAGTGGAATATTCTTGTATTATTTCTCGTATGTAGGTGATCTTGTAAGCAAAAGTATAGCTCGGAAATCTTGTCCAGTCTCTTCAGAGGGCACAATCTAGTGCTCTTGTGATATTTTGGCAAGACTCTTCACATCAAGTCCCTATAAAAAATAATGGACTCCATATCCATACTCAAAAATATAAAGTTTACTTTGAATGATACATATAAAAAACTCCATGATTTTGAAAGGAGGTTACGATAAGGTGATCGCTCAGTTGCAGAATTTGCATCAGACTTCGAAAATTTATTTCAAGGATCTACATATCAAGAAGACTATCTAGTTAATGAATTTCAAGGTGATCTTAGAGATGAAAGATAAATATTTTAGATGAAGCTATCAATCAAACAATTCCGTGTGAGAATCAATTGTTCAAAGAAAGCCAAGTCCAAGAGCTAGAAGTGTTGAATAATCAAGACACTATTCCTGAAGAATCGAAATCAAGAATCTTTGAAGCCCAACAAGTCATTACAACTGATATGGAGTATACATATTAGGAAGATAATAAGAAGGTAAAGGACAAGGAGGAGCTCATGTTCAACCTAGGAGATGTGCTTACTTAAGGCTCTTCATCAAAGATCTTGGAAACACCAGAACATACCACTAGAACCTTAAAGAATCTATCTTGTGAATAAGCTAAGGAAGCTCATGAGAGACCGAGTCCACCACCACCTGTCAAGATTGAGGACCATGAAGAATTTGAGATTGAGCATATCCTAGATTCAAGAATCTCTCTAGGAAGATTTGAATACCTTATTCATTGGAAAGAATATGACATCAATGATCGTACTTGGGAATCTACAAAAAATTTTCAGAGAGAAACAATCAAGGTTTGAGAATTTCATAAGAAAAATCCAATGAAGCCGAGATGAGAGAACATGACTGCTCCTCCCAGAACTTGTCTCTTGAGGGGGAGGTGATGTTATGGACAAAGGAAACCATCCTGAATCTTAGATTCCATTTGACCTTCTATATCTCATGATTGGTTCAAAATTTGGAGAAACTAATGCTCCCATTGTGTCCAGAACATGCCGAAACCCTTAGATCGACTATCTACTTGCTCGATTTGATATATCCAAAGGTCATGTCTCCGGTTGATGACAATCAATTCCTAATTGTCATTGATGAACCACCCTTGAAAACCTATATAAGGAGGGTTTGGTCACATACATACTCAGTCTTGCCAGTACCAGTCTTGGGAGATCAAGGAGTTGTGATCACCAAGTAAGTACTCTTCAAGTTCTAGTTCGAGTTCTAGTCTTGTCCTTTGTTGGCTTCTCTATTCTTGTATCTTGGACGTCTTGTCTTGTCGTGTTGTAATCTCATAAAACAAGATCCTTTTGAACTATTCCTTGTATCTAGTTCTAACTTGTATCTAGTTCATCTCTCTAAAGGGAGTCCTTGTAATCCAAATATCTTACTTCATACCTACAGTCGTGGGTTATGGGATCTCCTGTAATATCTCTACTTGAGTTATCCATACCTATCAATTTCGGGTTGTGGGACTTCTTGTATCAGTGGTAGTATAGTTTTGAAAACTGGTCTAATCTATTCAAAGGGCACAGTCTAGTGCTCCCCTGACACATAGTACATACAATGCAACATGCATATAACACAAACATAAATATACATTAAATTCAATTTGGTGCGTTCGGTATGTTTAAGGTGTGAGGAGGAACCTTATTTCCCAAGTAAGGTGCATATGGTTCATTTAGGATTCGTTAGGTGCTTTTAATGTGTCGGATCCTTACCTTTCCTTTGGAGAAAGGTGTGTAAAGTGCATTCCATTACAAAATCATAATATATACTAGTATATAGTATATGCAAGCTGTCACATGTGGTAAAAAAATTCAAATGATGTTGCTATGGTACCTGTTATGTGTGATCGACAACTGCCGATATCATCCATTCTATGTGACATGTATCATTGTGTGTATCAGACATGTCTATCAAACATGTGTGATGTATGATGCCTGTGTATGTGTATCTGACTGGGAGGTGTTGACATCCTTTGTCACTGTGTGTGTGTGAACAATGATTAGTGGCATGGGTGTGTGACATGTGTGATCACGAACTATGTGTGTGTGTGTGACATCAATCATATATGATGTGTGTGTGTGTGTGTGACATGTGAGTGTATTTGACATGTCATATGTGTCTATGACATTTGTGTGTGTGTGACATGTCACATGTGTGTATATAGTTTGTGACACGTGTGTATGTGTGACTAGCTCGACAGTAAGTAGAAGATTCCTTGGAGTATTCCTTGTTTAAGTAAGGGTGCCTTCATATTTGTTAGGTCAACAAATTCGAACGGAGCCACATAAGGGTCGCTGACCACTATGGGAGTGATGGTTGCCCACATACAACCACCTATGCCTATTTGTCCATGGAAGGCTATGCCTCTCCATTGGCCTATTTGTAGATGACTTTCGCACTAGTCTATCATCAACACCCAACATACCTCTACCTTGTAATCTCCCATCTAGAGTTGTCTAGGTGCCCTTATAATTCTATCCCTACCTTGCCCTTATAATTCTATCCCTAGCTTCTAAAGATGTAGTGATGTATACAAACTTCTCCAGATCCTTTCAATTACGACTCACAAATGCAAGATCCCCCTTCTATGCATAATACATTGCCCTTGTCACTTCATGCACGGTCTAGTGGTCCCTATGCACTTGTTACGCAACAACCTCTTAAAGGAAAATCTAGGCGGGGAGGTCAACGAGTTGGAGAAATAAAAGTCTGGCCTTTGAAAGGTTTTGGTGTATCGTATACATTGCACGAAATGCTTACAACTAAGTCCGATCATATTCAGGCTCATTACAAAGTACTTAGTGCAATTATGACTGAAAAGCCTGTTCAAAAACCTAAGAGCATACCAGAGTCTTTTCGATTGCTAGTTCGAGAGAACGCTATATGGGCCTAAATTTAGAACGTAATTTTTATACTTAAAATTCTAGTGGCATTTCACACCTAGCCACAACTCATCCATTGATTTTTCAACATCGATCGGTTCGGACCACTTAGTTTCACCCAAGTTTCATCCTGGTCATGGATAGATCACCCAGGTTCGGGTTTATAAGTGGTGACAATTGCCCCATCAAGACTCGCTTTTGCTATGGCTCCGGGGGAGAACCCCCTTAACCGTGCCATCGCCTATAAGTTGTTGACTCATTCTTCCACAGGCACGTGATTATAAATTTCATTTTCTTCCCACTGCTTGGGAGCTCACGATTTCATGTTCTATTTCACTCCCTGACGGGGGTTCTTTTCATCTTTCCCTCACGGTACTGCTTCGCTATCGATCACTCAAGAGTATTTAGCCTTGCGAGTTGGTCCTTGCTCATTCACACGGGATTTCACATGCCCCATGCTACTTGGGTTGGAAGGTGAGTTAGTTGTACTTCTGGCTACTAGACTATCACCATCTGAGGTGCAACACTCAACTGCTTCGCCTAGTAACACAAAGCCCTCATTATGCTCCCCCAACCCCGATTTCACGGTTTAGGCTCTTCCCGTTTCTCCTTCGTAGATCAAGATGGAGGGGCCTGTACGATGGGCGGAGACCCATTACCTTTTACTCACTTTATTTCGTTTTATACCCAACAAAAACGATCCCAAAATTGTGGAAAAGACACCAGAGTTTAGTTTTTCCAAATACATTCTAGGTAGCCATACCGGAAGGTGCAGCTGGATCAGCTCTTTTCAGTTTTTCCAAATACATTCTAGGTAGCCGTACTGAAAGGTGCAGCTGGATCACCTCTTTTTTGGGGAGTTATTTTTGCTATTTTTCAGGATACAATCAACTAGCATGTTTACTAATTGATTGCGACAAATTGTGTCCGATTCAATATTTTTAATTTTGTTCACTACTCCGATGTACCACGAGTTTACAACTAAGGCATGAAAATCCTAACACATCCCTATACTTCCTTCAAACACATATTCTCCCTAATTCCCTTTCATGTATACATAATTCCCTTTGCCATTGTCCTATGTGAATTCCAAATGTTACCCTTCATTCACTCTCTAGCGTAGCTCTCAATCCCTTCTTCACCAACACATGCGATTCAATAAAACACGCTCAAAGACATACCGTGTAAGTGTTTTGATTAATTTACAAAATAGTCTCGAATATCTTCCCTGATACATTTATCATATAATCCCAATGCACGTCAAATGAACCTACTCCATGCATATATAGATGCCCAACACATGCATCGGATGACAAACCGATTCAAATCAAGGGAGAAAAGTGATGGTAGTTTTACCATTAACCGCGTAGTTAAAGCTTCTGGATATGAGATGGGATCTCAAGCTTTAGAATCTGAGAGCTCAATCGACCTTCTCATGGAGATGGTTTGCTTCTCAAAGCCCTCAATAGATGATCTTCTTCGACGCCTTTGACCTTCTTCCGAGAATCCAATCATTGAAGTAGCTCCGGAAATGGCTGTACATAGATCATGTCCTCCAACTTCGTCTTCGATACCGAGGGCGCGTCCTTCTTTGACGACGGAATTCTTCATATCGTCCTCGAGAGGAATTGGAATTTGGGATGTGAGACTGTCTGGGGATCTTCTTATTTTCTTCTATTCAACTCTTCACTACTGTTTATAGGCTTCGAAGAGAGACCAGGCACCACACACAGCACCCATATATGAATGGAAAACAAATTCCCATCAACGAACTAGTCTCCGGGATTGTAGATCGGAGATGTTATCAGCGCGCTTTCTATGCCCGCTTTGATGGCTGCGCAGTTGTTTATGCGTGTGTATCATGATTTGAGTCTTCGACTTCCTTGATCCAGAGATGGCACTTTCTTCATACTTCGGACACCGAAGCTGTAAAAGCCTAACATAGGCATTTGTGCGGATGTTACATATGTAATGTAAGCGAGCGGTTTTTTTAGGGGTTTACATAGCTGGGTTAGATTGCTACCGCATAGAAGGACAAACGCTAGCACATCAACCACAAGATACAGCTTTCCATGATAATATGTCCCTTACATGTTAACCGTGAGGGTTGAACCCTCGCCCCGCCTCAAGAGGCGAAAGGCCCAACCATCCAAACAAACGGCTTGAAACATGTAAGCGAGCGGTTGAGATGGCCTCCCTCATGCTTCGAATAAAACGATGCTGAAGCTGTAGAAGTCCAATATAGACATTTCTGCAGATGCTACACAAAAAGAGATCGCCCTCTTAATCATGCGTGCGCATAGTACTATCTTCTAATATATCCGCCAGCCACGTTGTATAACTCAACTCAAAGGATTGAGAGACTCCATGGATGGGGACATCATTTCCATAAGACTTGTATTGGTGAGCCGATTGAGACGACCCACTCAGCGTGAATGGTCAGTTATTACAACATTCAATAGTAGGCTACTAGGAGACATGTATTCGATGGTCAATAAGGACAAGAATATTCTTCCCACTATTTATGAGCTCATTCGAATGCATTTAAACCCTTTCCTCTTGGGAAAGGTTTTTATGAGTAAACCTCAAAAATAAAAAAGCTTTATGAAATATAATCATAGAAGAATTCGATTGAAGCCCATGGAACATTAAATGAAGCCTTAACAAAAACCTTTTTTTAGGCAAGATAAATCATCAAAAATATGCAAGAATCGGTTCAAGAAATTACGCACACAACACTATTTCATGGAGTCAATCCTTTCAAGGAGGCATTGTGACCTTCAAAATAATAATTTACTTGTGCTTACATGAGTACTTGGATGCATTAAAACTCCCCTTAACCTTAAAACTAGTGCATAGGTTCTATACTTTGATAACTGTTCCAAGAACACATAGAGGGACTTAGATAATTTTATGAAAAGGAAGTGCTCAAAAGATGAAGATAGAACTATGACAACATTGTCAGATGCAAGAGAAACCATAATAGGGAGCTAGTAGTGAAAGGAAACATCAATTAATCCACTAAATACTTATCAATATAGAAGAGAAATCCAATAAGGATACAACACCTTGGAATTACAAGATCTTAAAGCATTAGGATCGCTACAACTAAAATTTTTGTGAATACCTACAACATGATAATGCAAAGATTTATTACAATAAAAGAAATCGGTACAACCATCAGCATCTGATTATCTTAACAACCATCAGCATCTGATTATCTTAGAGTCAAGAAGATAATACGAAAACATGTCAAATCAATAATGGAGAGATCCAATTAAGAATCTAAAGGAGAAGACTTTGAATATTGAAAGAAAACATCATCAACTATTAAATCAAAGCAACAAAGAGTGAATAAGAAAGAGATGCAAGCCCGAGAGTCAAACAACAATGCCAAGGTGGCCATGGAATATCAATATGAAAAGCTAAGGTAAGTTCTTGCTCCAAGTCCAATTGGGATTATGCTTCCATGTAGATCTGTAACTTATGATGTCCGTGTTGAGATATCTATGCACTACCCTTTTGTATCCTATGTATCCTCATGCATCCATCTAATCCCACATGCAAGGGATCCTCCCATAAAATCTCATTCACTTTCGTCAAAGCTCCAATTATTTCACATGCAAGGTATTTTGCCCTCTACTCGATATAAAAGAGGGCTTCACTTCACCTCTCCTCATTTATTCATGCACTCCCATGGTGCTCTCACTTTGTGTTGGGAAAGATGGATGGATCCTTCAGAAGATTGAGTAGGTGCTGCTAATCCTGCTTTGCACCAGCCCTCAGTGACTCCAGATATGATTAGTAGACACCCTTAGCTTCCAAATGATACCAAGAGATCATATAGGTACTTTTCAAATGATGTGTGTAGTGATCAAATCAAAACAGACTACCTGATACTTCACAAATCCAAGAAAACTTGCTATTTTGGTATTGACACCTGCTCAGAGTTATACTCAGTATGACCAGTACACTTACAATTGGCAAAATTCCTTCTAGAGGTATTCTATTAGCTTAGTAAGCTACCATTTGCAAGTGGAATCATTCAAAATGATAAACTATACTAGGAGAAATCACTTTAGCAAAATTATGGACACCCCCGACTTTTTAGGAAGTATGCACACAAATACCAGTGAGCAATTCGACCGCGATTTCTCGAAATTGACAGAACCAAGTTGCTTCAAACTTTGTATGCTTGTAGTATGCTTTGAGTTGGATCTACCAAGCTTTGAATCACTTGATTTGGTGCAGTAGGCACTGAGATATGCCTTGTTGAAGTTGACAGACTTGATGTGGTAACTCAGAGAATCACAGAGATGATGAATGTAAAGACTTTTATTAATTCACAATGATGTACAACCTCATTGGCATCATAAGTGTAGCCTAATGAGTTTGAGTGTTGTGGGCTATGGTGTAGCACTCACACACACTCAATGATAGTGTAATGAATCTCGGATGTACTCTCTCTCTGCCCGCGAGTTTTCTTCTCACTTTTATATGAGTTGGAAGTTGATTTGAATTTCAAATTCAAATCTAAGGCTCCCTATAATCACTCCTCTAAAAAATAGGGAGATATTCTCTCAACTTATACCATCTAATTCCACGAATCTATTAGGTAAGTGATTACATAAGAATGCCAAGTCATTTAGACTTTTACAAGAGGTAGAAAAGTAATAACTCATAAGCTAGTGTTCCTATGCTACTTGCTTTATGTGAAAAATCTTCTTCAAGGATTCCAAGCCAAATGTGTGGGCTTGATTTGCACCAACAGCTCCCCCTCAAGCCAAACATTTTGGCTTAAGTCTTCATCTTGAATCTTCAATCACATCCTGCAATCCAATCATGGATTTGAATCTGCATAATTTGTTTCCATCCAAAGCTTTAGTGAGTAAATCTGCACATTGCATATTAGTAGACACATAGGTCAACTGAATGTCTTTGCTTAGCAACTTCTCTCTCACATAGTGATAATGAACCTCTATGTGTTTTGTCCTAGCATGATATATTGGATTAGTTGCAAGGTGAAGAGAGCTTGTGTTGTCTCCAAAGATAATTGGGGGCCTAGTATATAGGCCTAGCTCTGTATACAAAAGCTTTAACCAAATAGCTTCTTGAGTGGCATTGGCTAGCCCTCTATACTCTGCTTCAGTGGATGACAATGCCACTGTAGGTTGTTTCTTGGCTGACCAAGAAATAGGTTTATCACCTGCAAAAGATAAGTATCCTGATGTGCTCCTCCTATCATCCTTGCATCCTGCCCAATCTGCATCTGAATATACTTTAATGTCAATATCTGATGTATAAGGAAAGTACAAACCATGATTCTGAGTTCCCTTTAGGTACTTCAAGATCTTCTTTGCAGCCTCAAGGTGAGGTACTCTTGGTTTGTGCATGAATTGACTTAGCACACTAACTCCATATGCTATGTCAATTCTAGTCAAGGTAGCATAATTCAAACTACCTACCATACTTTGATATCCTGTAATGTCTTGGACTTCATCCCCTTCATGAGCACTTAGCTTTAGGTTGACTTCCATTGGAGTACTAGAGACTTTAGCATCCTGCAAGCCAAATTTCTTTAACATGTCCTGCACATACTTCTTCTGAGTGATATATATACCTGAATTAGTGTAAACCAATTCAAGTCCTAGAAAGTATTTCAATAATCCAAGATCATTGATCTTGAACTCCTTCATCATTTGATTTTTGATGCTTCTGATTCCTTGGACATCATTACCTATAATGATGATGTCATCAACATAAACACAGAGATAGATTACCTCTGATTTGCTCCTTTTGATAAACAATGAAGTGTCTGCCTTGCTCATAGTAAACCCTTGGTCTTGGAGGTATGTTATCAACCTGTAGTTCCATGCCCTAGGTGCCTGCTTCAATCCATATAGAGCCTTCTTCAATTTACAAACATAATTTACCTTCTTGGGATCTTCATAGCCAGGTGGTTGTGACATGTAGACTTCTTCAGATATCCATCCATTCAAGAAAGCATTCTTGACATCTAATTGGTACATGTTCCAATTCTTGGATGCAGCTGCACTCACCAACACTCTGATTGTTGGCATTTTAGCTACAGGAGAAAATGTCTCCTCATAATCAATGCCTTGGGTTTGTGCAAAACCCTTGGCTACCAACCTAGCTTTGTACCTGTTGATTGTACCATCAGAGTTCCTCTTTAGTTTGTAGATCCATCTGGATCCTATTACTTTCATAGAGTCCTTCTTGGGTACCAAGTCCCATGTGTCACTCTCCTTGAGAGCTTCTATTTCTTCATCCATAGCTCCTTTCCATTCTGGTTTGGTGATTGCTTCTTCATATGTACCTGGTTCTTCACTTAACAAGTCCTTTGCAAGATAAATTGAATGCTTAGTTACAAGAGATGTATCATACCCATATCTGATAGGCTTCTTACTTTCTCTCTGAGATCTCCTCATTGCTTGAGTTGAAGATTCTGGTATATCCTGAAGCTTCTTCATCTTTAACTTGCCTTTGGACTTCCATGCCTTGAATTCTTCAAGATTGATTGTGTCATCATCTTCTGAACTTGAGTCTTCCTTCTGGATTGGTTCTTCCTTTGAAAGTTTTGGAAACTCCTCTTCCAAATCATAGGGTAGACTAACCTTCCTGCATTCATTTTCATACCATGAGTCATTCTCATCAAAGATGACATCTCTGCTTACCTTGAACCCTTATTAGTTGGGTTGTAGAATCTGTACCCTTTTTGATTCAGGTCATAACCAATGAAGATACATTTTTCTGCTTTAGGGTCTAGCTTTCCCCTTACCTGTGAGGGAATATGCACATATGCTACACAACCAAAGATTTTGCAATGATCCAATGATGGTCTCTTACCATGCCAAGCTTCATAAGGTGTCATGCCATCAAGTGATTTTGATGGCAACCTGTTTATGAGATAGGTGGCAGTAGATACACTCTCTGCCCAAAGATAATTTGGCAATTTCTTTTCATTAAGCATGGACCTGGCTGTTTCAACTATAAGTCTATTCCTTCTTTCAGCTACCCCATTTTGTTCAAGTGAGTACCTTGTTGTTATCTCCCTTTTGATGCCTCTTTCCTGCAAGAAGTCCTCAAACTCATTTGAGAAGTATTCACCTCCTCCATCTGACCTTAGCTTCTTTAAGTTCCTTCCTGTTTGATTTTCAACTAGTGCAAGGTATCTTTTGAAACAATTAAACACTTCATCCTTGTGCTTCATAAAGTATAACACAGTCCATCTGCTATAATCATCAATGAAAGACACATAGTACCTTGATCGTGAAATGGAGGGATCCTTACTAGGTCCCCAAACATCTGTGTGCACCAAGTCTAGGTAGTCTTCATGCATAAAACCTTTCCTTGTATAAGGTAACCTGTGAGACTTACCAAATTGACAAGCACCACACTTGTAAATCATGTGTTGCTTGGATACATTAGGTATCCCAAGCACACATTGATCTCTGCTCATTTGCTTCAAGGTCCTTTCACCTATGTGCCCTAGTCTCTTGTGCCACTTTTCAAGTTCTGAAAGTGTCTGGTCCTTGTAGCTATACAAAGCAATATTCTTTGTGTCTTCTAATTCAAAAGTAAATAATCTACCTGATTTTTCTCCCTTGGCTATCCTTTTGAATCCATGTCATGGGTCCTCCACATATGCTCCATGTTGAGTGAATCTGACCTGCAAACCTTTCTCCACAATCTGACCAACACTCATCAAGTTTTTGGTAATATTTGGTACATAAAGTACCCTGCTTAATAGGTTCTGGTTACCATCACAAGTTTTTACATTTCCAATCTTTACTACAGAATGCTTAGTATCATCACCTGTCTGTACTTGATGTTTGCCCTTGGGTTCCTCAAGATCAGAGAGTAGTGCCACATTGCCAGCTACATGATTAGAACACCCTGAATCAATATAAAACAAATGATCATCATTGATACCTGACTTGGAAGTCATATTCATGATCAATAGGGAGTCATCTTGCTCCTCTGTGTAGTTGTTGTAGTCTTTCCTATTTCTGAATCCTCCTTGGTAGTTACCATTGTGGTTGTTGTTGTAATTGTTGTTGTAGTTATTGTTGTAGCCATTGTAGCCTTGGTGTTGATTGAGCCTTCCTCTGCCTTGAGAGTATCCACCTCTTTGATAGCCTCTTCCTCTCTGATTTTTGTAGTTTCTGTAGCACTCATCTGTGGTGTGGTTAGACAATCCACAAATATTGCATGGTGATGAATTGTAGGGTTTCCCCCTACCTTGCTTACCTCCTCTGCCCCTGCCTCTTGAAGATCTACCTCTCCCTGCATAGTTGGCTTGGGAGGTAGACCCTTCATCCTCTTGCTTTTTACCTTTACCTTTGTCTTTAACCTTTTTATCAGTATATAGGGCAGAAGGAGTGTTACCTTTAGATATATCTCCAACCTTTGTGAACTTTGCTTCATGTGTGAATAGTTTGCCCATCAGAGTTGTGAGATCTGGGGTATGCATATCCATGTAGAGATCCATTGCAGTGGTGAAACTTTCCCACTTATCATCTGCCTTTAGTCCATTCGTTACTTGCCTTACTATTTGTTCGTCTTCAATCTCCTCTCCTATGCTTGCTAATTGGTCTGCCACATCCTTGATCTTGGTCACAAATTCTGAGACTGATTGCTTTGGTTGCTTCCTAAGGGTTGTGAATTCAATCCATAATTGATTCTTCCTGGCCCTTGTATTAGATGAAAAGTATGATGACAAGGTTTCCCAAGTTTCTTGGGATGTCTTACAATTCCTGATGTGAGGTAAAAGGAAATCAGATATAGATTTAAGAAGATAAGACCTTGCCAATGCATCTTTTGCACACCATGTATTAAGCCTTTCTTGTTCTTCCTTGGTGGGTAGACCCCTTGCTTTGAATGAGGGCAATTCCTCATCTCCTGAGATGAATCCAAATAGACTTCTTCCTTGTAGATAAGTCTTCATCCTCAGAGACCAAGCTTGATAATTGTTCCTGTCCAATTTGTCAATGAATGAAGGAAAACCATCTCCCATGTTACCTTGTTTGCTCTGATACCACTGTTGGGAAAGATGGATGGATCCTTCAGAAGATTGAGTAGGTGCTGCTAATCCTGCTTTGCACCAGCCCTCAGTGACTCCAGATATGATTAGTAGACACCCTTAGCTTCCAAATGATACCAAGAGATCATATATGTACTTTGCAAATGATGTGTGTAGTGATCAAATCAAAATAGACTACTTGATACTTCACAAATCCAAGAAAACTTGCTATTTTGGTATTGACACCTGCTCAGAGTTATACGCAGTATGACCAGTACACTTACAATTGGCAAAATTCCTTCTAGAGGTATTCTATTAGCTTAGTAAGCTACCATTTGCAAGTGGAATCATTCAAAATGATAAACTATACTAGGAGAAATCACTTTAGCAAAATTATGGACACCCCCGACTTTTTAGGAAGTATGCACACAAATACCAGTGATCACTTCGACCGCGATTTCTCAAAATTGACTGACCCAAGTTGCTTCAAACTTTGTATGCTTGTAGTATGCTTTGAGCTGGATCTACCAAGCTTTGAATCACTTGATTTGGTGCAGTAGGCACTGAGATATGCCTTGTTGAAGTTGACAGACTTGATGTGGTAACTCAGAGAATCACAGAGATGATGAATGTAAAGACTTGTATTAATTCACAATGATGTACAACCTCATTGGCATCATAAGTGTAGCCTAATGAGTTTGAGTGTTGTGGGCTATGGTGTAGCACTCACACACACTCAATGATAGTGTAATGAATCTCGGATGTACTCTCTCTCTGCCCTCGAGTTTTCTTCTCACTTTTATATGAGTTGGAAGTTGATTTGAATTTCAAATTCAAATCTAAGGCTCCCTATAATCACTCCTCTAAAAAATAGGGAGATATTCTCTCAACTTATACCATCTAATTCCACGAATCTATTAGGTAAGTGATTACATAAGAATGCCAAGTCATTTAGACTTTTACAAGAGGTAGAAAAGTAATAACTCATAAGCTAGTGTTCCTATGCTACTTGCTTTATGTGAAAAATCTTCTTCAAGGATTCCAAGCCAAATGTGTAGGCTTGATTTGGACCAACACTTTGAGGTTCGAGCTCTATGTTATATGTGTAAGTTCTCTTTCCATGATTTAGTTCACCTGTATTTCATTTCATCATTATGTTGTTCTGCTTTCTTTTGATGCACCATCACATATTTGTAGTTCATGTGTATCTTGGTCCATTTCTCAACATGGTATTGAAGCATAGCTATTTTCTGATAGCATTGAGTTTTGCCTTCATTACCTTCATGATTAATATGTATCCTATTCTTGATCCTTCCCATTCAACATCTTCCCAAATGAGAGTGCTTCTAAGCACTATTCCATTTCTTCATTTAGTATGAATATTATCATGCATGCCTCCCTCCGACCCATGTCACATGTCTATAATAGAATTGCTTTTATGACTTAATCCAACCACGAGTGTCGTCACTTTTTTATGTTTTTTTCACCCTCATGAACTTATGTGTATCAATGTGAGTGATTATGAGCACTTTGGATTGTTGAACAAGTCTACGAAACACTTCTTCATCAAAGCATATAAGTTGGAGAACACGCATTCGTCAATTGTAGCACTAAAAAATCCTTGTTATTTTGTGAAGGTTGTTATTTTGTGAAGGTTGAAAATATCGGTACATTTATTTTGCTTTTAGCACCGCAGTCACATTTAATTGTTCAAAGGCATTTGGGAAAAGTGTTCTCACTAGTTCTACGTGGTGCACACTTACAAAGGAATGGCCATCCCTCGTTACCTTATATGTTGCGATTGCCTTTGGTGTTAATGTTTTTTAAGTTAGCAATTCATCTTGCATGCTCTTGATGTCTACACAACAACACATTTGCTCTAGAGTCACTCAACTATAGAGTTGTTCCTAAATCATTTGTTGCATAGTCACATATGTGTGTAGATAAAGTCATTTTGTTGGACGACCATAGCGAGGGTGCTTCTATGCATTACCTATATATGCATGGTTCTCCGACAACAAGCATGATACTTATCTCAGTTCTTCTTGGAACTTATGAATTGATGAGATCATTCAAAAGGGAAGTGACACTATATTCAATATGCATACTACTTGTTCAAAGACTGTGAAGTCTCTTATAATGAAGAGGTGACGTGCGTAGATGCTTTCAAATATGTTGCATCTGTAAGAAAATAAAAACACAACGGAATAGACTTATAGACAGACTTGAGAGAAAAACGCAGACAAAGATAGACACAGACTAAGAGATAGAGAACTCAAATTTTCAAATTGCCTAGCGTAATGCAGTTACAATGATGGTGTTCTCCACCCGTGTGCTCCCAATCTGGAGCTTAGATGGCGATCTAGATAGACTCTAGATGAAGGGTTTACTAGTGCGCAATGCTATATAAAGCTCAACTTGGGCCGTGCTTATATAACTTTTACAAGGCGTTTCAGTATAGATAAATGTAGTCAGGAGATACAAAATAGTCGATAAAATATACGATCTGACAATATCTCCACGACTAGAAGTCCTACCGTCTCGGCAAGCCCCCCTCTGCACTCCCCCCATTAAGGTTCTATGGGGAAACCACGTGATGCCACATGACCTTTATTTTCACCTTAAATGGCAACCCAATGGCCTGGAAGTTTATGCCCTACCTAACCTAATGGGTAGGCTCACAAAGAGCATCTATAACGATCAACGGTCACACATAGACCTCATCTAACTTGGAAGTTAGGGTTCCACAAATGTTCGGGCTCTCACAATGGCTTCTCCTCCTAATGGGGGCCTTACAACTTAGAGCATCATGTATCATTTGTGGTCACATGAGGATGGAGTAATGAGCATATCTAGCACCCCCCTCAATGTCCACCCTACGGTGAAGTACCTCCTTGTTCCAATCCCAAGCTTTGGAAAGTGCCGAAGAAGTTGCTCTCTCCCAAGAGCTTTGGTGAAGATGTCTGCTCCATTTTCTTCAATAGGAAAATAACTTATCTCCATGACCTCTTCCTCAATCAACTCACTCACATAGTGATATTGAATTTCTATGTGCTTGGTACGTGCATGGAAAACAGGATTTTTGGCGTTGCCCATGCAACTTTGGTTGTCACACTTCAATTCTGTAGCCTCCTATCCTTGTATTCCTATGTGCCATAGGATCCTCCTCAACCATAGTGCTTCACATGCTACAATGCATACAGCTTTGTACTCAGCTTTAGTAGAAGATAATGCTACAGTTAGTTGCTTCTTACTAATCCAAGAGAAAATCCCTTATCCTAAAGAAAAGCAATATCTAGAAACTGATTTTCTGGTATCAATATCTCTTGTCCAATCTGAGTCACAGTATCCGACCAGAGATGATCCTTCTTCATAAAGCATACGATAATCAGTGGTTCCTTTCACATACCTGAGTATCCGCATGCTTGCCTTCCAATGAGTTTGGCAAGGCTTATTAGAGAACCTCCTTACTACTCCAACAACATAAGAGAGGGCTCGGCTATTGCACAAGTAGATGAGACTTCCAACTAATTTCCTATATCTTCCAATATCCACTAGAGGTGAATTATCTTCAATAGATAATTTTGTGTTGACCTCCATAGGTGTATAAATTTCCTTGCAATCCTCCATGCCGAATGCCTTCAATATCTGCCTTGCATACTTTTGTTGAGAGATGAAAATCTTCCCTAGTGACCTAAGCAATAATGCATTAAGCCTAATTCTATCATTTCAAATTTTGAACTTAGGGCATCTTTTGTTTGTTGAAGAAGAGCATTATTATTTCCTATAATCACACCATCATCTACATAGAGTACAAGCACAATTGTCTTCCCTCCTCTCTTAAGAACATACAAGTTAGCATCAGAAGCACATCTTTTGAAACATAGATCCAAGAGATACTTATCTATCCGCTAGTACCATGCTCTAGGGGCTTGTTTTAGCCCATATAGTGCCTTCTTTAGCTTACATACCTTGTTCTCTGAATGGGGAGCCTCAAACCTTGGTGGCTGAGACACATATACCTCCTCCTTGAGGTCTCCATTCAGGAATGCTGATTTGACATCCATGTGATAGACTCGCCATCGCGTATGTGCAACCACAACTAGTACTACTCGGATAGTAGTCATTCTTGCAGTCGGGGCTGTTAAGAGAAACAGTAACGGTAACGCTGTGTTAATGTCTAGGCGAAATCGTTACGGAACAAATATTAACGTAAAATAGTGATTCACCGTAAACTGTGTTAAACTTTTAGTATTGTTACCGAAAACAACGTGGGTTCTTGGGAGTGGTAGGGGTCTGTTAGACAGAGGCCTTGTACTAATTTCCCAAACCTTTTTTACAATCAACAACAACACTACTGCGTGTCTTAGCTCAAATCATTAACATTAACTGGGCGAGACTCGCTTTCTATATTCCTGGGTACCGTACTTCTTCAGACTACCCTGCTATTGGAACAGAGCAGTAGTCTGGACTACAATCTTAACAGTAGTAATCAACCGGAGATACTATTTTAATCGACAGATTCGTTCTTCACAACACTTACAGCGATCTCAATTTTACGTTTACCGAAAGTAATAATTCGTCTTCGTCACCGAATGCAATAAGTTCAGTAAAACAAACAGAACATACTCCACAGTGTATTAAGTTGTCAAATCAAATCACGCAGTACTATAACTACTCAGACTGACTCAAAGTACTTCAATGACCGAAGGGCATACAACAATACTATGTGGAAAGAGTACTCAGACACACAATCCGTCACTTAACAATCATCACAGTGAACTTCAGTGTAAGCAGACGATGCAGACAAAACAGAGATCAACATTAACAATACTCAGAACTTCACAATAGTGCAACAATACTCTAACAAATATCAAGGCGGACAATCTGACAATTCCAAGAAAAACATCTCTCTCGACCATTCTCTTTTCATTACTTTATATAGAATTACAAGATGCGCGTACCAACTTTTCGCGCGTAATTCAAGGAACTCCGTTACATCCGGCATACATTTGTCCTACTCCGGCGGCCGTCTAACACTGGCATGCACGCTGGACTCAAACCCGCAAGTGATTTTGATTACGAAACTCATTGTTCATCTACGATTCCTTCTAGTTACATATTTCTTGCTAATCTAAATGTGCGGGCTATTTTTTTCTTAAGGGTTTCTAATAATTGTTTAAGGGTATCGAGTTCTAAAATCTACGCATCTACTCTAACGGAACTAAGTGCGATGGCTTCAGTAAGCAAAATTTCGGCCTGTGTTTGCAAAAAGGCCTCCTGTAAATAAAAATTGTTGGATAATGCCGCGTCTCTGGCTGTCTTCATGTCCGTTACTTGTTTCTGCATCTCAATGATTTGTTAAATAAAAATTGTTAAGGGTTTCTAATAATTGTTTAAGGGTATCGGGTTCTAAAATCTGCGCATCTACTCTAACGGAACTAAGTGCGATGGCTTCAGTAAGCAAAATTTCGGCCTGTGTTTGCAAAGGCCTCCTGTAAATAAAAATTGTTGGATAATGCCGCGTCTCTGGCTGTCTTCATGTCCGTTACTTGTTTCTGGATCGAGGGGTGGTTCCTTTGTTGACTTGTTTCACTATGGCGACGTACTCCTTATGGATTCGGTGAAAGAAAAATGAGGCGAAATTAACGGGTTCTCGTGCGGCAAGGTTGATGGCGGAATAGAATGGTCGGGAGATACCGTATGTGCATTTTTGGAGGTTAAGGATTGCAACTAAGAACTGTAATGCAGTTTTTTCAGGTTTGGGACGGCAGAGAATGGCATATTCATTTGATGAAAATCGGGGAAAAAGTTCTACCATTCGAGCTACAAGGATGCTTGGGCCATTTTCGCGGCCTTGTGGGGTGAGACGGAAGGCTTCGGCGAAAGCTTGGAAGGTCACTACGGTTCTAGAAGGGAGGGAGGGGAAAATCCATTGGCGTTCGGCGATGGGAGATTGTGCGATGGCTGGGATAATTTGTGCGTAGAAGGGAGGGCTTCCACTGAGTGCCAAGGCAGCTCAGCGAAGTTAGCCAACCCTCGGATACGCAGGTAATCTCCTACCTCGGTAGGGATACCTCCATGGAAAGCTGCGAAATTCGCCAATGCTTCCATTTCGCACGTGAACACGAATACACAGATCACATCACACGAATACACAGTACACAGAAGACACAAGCACAATCACAAGAACACAATAGCGTTTTTTGGCGCAACCGAAGAGCGTAAGTACAGACATTATGGTGGGGGGGGGTAGGAAGTGATGGTTATCATTGTGCGGTGCTAGAATGATATTGCTTTTAATTTGGCATGCATACTTGAGTAATTGGTAAGGAGGGCGGCTTATGACAAAACACGGCTATAAAAAAGAGAAAAGAAAGAACAGAATGAAAAGTAAAAAACAAAAGCTAAAAAATGCGGTCCACCGCCGAATGATTTAATGCGGACTAGTAGTGCTTTGATACGGCCGCAGCTTCGAGCCATTGATTGCTTTTGGAAGTGGATTTCCGGTCAACGTAGTCAACTGAAAAGTTGGTGGACCGATTTGCTCTACGATCTTGTAAGGGCCGAACCACCGTAATTTAAATTTGCCTACGGATCTATTTGACTTTGCATTATAAAAAAGTACAAGCTGTCCTACCGAAAACACTGGAGTTTTCAGGTTTCTATCGTGCATCCTTGCCTGTCTTAGTTGGACTTCGCTCATGGTTAAAAAATTGAGCCATCGATGCTCATCTAACTCTCTGAGAGTGTCCAACCGAAATGACAGTGAGTCCTCCGGTAGTAGTTTCTGGGTAATGGCTACTCGTAAACTTGGTATAACTATCTCCATTGGTGCTATTGCTTCTAAGCCATAAGCTAATTTGAAAGGTGTCAATCCTGTTGTTACCTTGTAGGTAGTCCGGTATGCCCATAACACTGCAGGTAGCAGTTGATCCCATCTTTCCGGTGATTCTATGATCAATTTTCGAAGGATATTCAGCAGGGATTTGTTTGTACTTTCAGCCAATCCATTGGCACGAGGATAATAAGGAGAACTAAATTTATGTGTGACCTGGAACGACTATGTAAGTGCGTTCATTAAATTGTTTACAAAATGGGTGCCTTGATCTGAGACAATTTCCAGTGGTAAGCCAAAACGTGGAAAGACATCGGTTAGTAGACACTTTGCTACCGTAACTGCTGTAGCAGACCGTAAAGCCCAGGCTTCTGCCCATCTGGTTGCATAGTCTGTGCAGGTCAGTATGTAACGGTTGTTACTGTAGACTGCTGGAGGTGTAATTGGACCGATAAAATCTAGACCCCATTTCTGGAAAGGTTCTATTGGTAAGATGGGTTGCAGAGGAAAGAGATGTCGTTGCAAAGGCTGGCCAGATCTTTGGCAAGTATCACATTGTTTGACAAACTGTGAGATATCTCTGTTCATTGTTGGCCACCAGAGACCACTGCAGAATTTTCCGATGAGTTAAGTTTGCTGCAAAATGGCCACCGGAAGGAATTGAGTGAGCCAAAGTAATAACTGAATTAACTTCATGTGGTGGAATACAGCGAAGTAAGATTTCGGTGTGATCTACATAATATAATTCTCCAGCAATTAACCAAAATCGGCGGCTAAAGACTGCAATTTTTCTGCGTACTGCCGTAGAAGTCTGAGATGGAAGGCAACCATCAGTGAGAAAGGTCAAGATCTGATCATAATACAAAAATGGGATAGGTGGGTCTGCAGATTCTTCATTAATTGGTTCTGATACATAAATCGCGGGTGTCGTGTCATCTATGCCCACCGGAGCTTCACTGGAATCTAAGCGGGATAAAAAATCTACTAAGGCATGTGAACTGCCTGGCCGGTGAATGACTTCGTAGTCAAATTCCTGCAAGAGTAAGACCCATCGCGCTAATTGACCACCTAGATGCTGTTGCCAAACTAGATAGACAAGTGCAGCGTGATCTACATGAAATGTGAATTTACGGCATAGCAAGTAATGTCTGAATTTCTTGACCGAGACATTCTCTTTCTGTTACAAAGTAATTCTTTTCAGCAGGCGCTAATCTTCGACTTGCATAATACACTCGTCTGAACCATTTATCAATTTGTTGCATCAACACACTTCCTATTGCTATATCTGAAGCATCAACAAATACATGAAATGGGTGATCCCAGTCCGGCGGTTGTAAGATAGGAACTTGTGTTAATAAATGCTTTAAGCGATCAAATGTTATCTGGCATTCCTGGCTCCATTCAAATTGTCGAGTTGTTTTGCTGATTAGCTTGTTTAGTGGTATAGCCAAATGAGCAAGCCACCGTAAGTGCCTTCCATGCCACCGTACTTGGCCCATAAAGCGCATAACTTCTTTCGGTGTAGTGGGCACCGGGGCTTCTAGTACTGCCGAAATTTTATCGAGATCCACTTGTATACCTTGTGCAGATACAATGTGGCCAAGTAACTTGCCACATGAGACCGCAAACACTGATTTGTTTGGGTTCAAGTAGAGTCTATACTCTCTGCATTTCTGAAAGCAGCACCGTAAATGAAACATGTGTGCTACCATCTTACCGAAAATTGAAAAATCGTCGAGATATACTTGCATAAATGAAGTGAGATAAGGAGAAAATATCTCCTGCATACATCTTTGAAATGTGCTTGGTGCGTTTCTCAATCCAAACCACATTACCGTACAAGCAAAGACACCCCAGTTGGTAATAAATGCAGTTATTGGTATATCTTCTTCGGCCATTCTAACTTGGTTGTAGCCACTGTATCCATCTAGGAATGAATACATCTCGTGACCTGCTACTCTATCAAGCATGGTATCCAAAAAGGGGATTGGAAAGGGATCCGGTACAGTTGCTGCATTTAATTTTCGGTAATCTACACAGATTCTCAATTGCTTGTTTTTCTTTGGCACAATCACAATCGGAGAGATCCATTCAGCATGCTCTACTGGCACGATGAATCCAACTTTCAATAACCTATCAAGTTCTGCCTTTACCTGAGATGCATAATGGGGATTCATCCGGTAGCTGGTTTGCTTTATCGGTCTTGATTCTGGCTTCAGCATGACCCTGTGCTAGTAGATACGGGGGTCCACTCCTTTCATGTCTTTGTAGTCCCATGCAAAGACATCAGTGAATTCTCGAAGTAGCTGGATTAAGCCTGCTTGAAATGTTTCGGGTAAGTTTTGCTTTATCTTTACAGGATGCGGCTAATCTTCATCTCCTAAATTGTAAGTGATCAGCTGATCTTCAGGGACATAGAACTGTTGATGTTTCTCTGTGTTGTCTGTTGGTTTAAAGAGTTGCTGGAGTTCATAGTCATGTGTCGAGATAGTGTCTTCCTTCTTAGCCTCTTCTGTGACGGGTATTACTGTACAAACTGAAGCATTCCAATTATCTACAACGGTCTGTAGATCAACAGTTCCTAAGGAAATTAAATCAGCGTTATTCTTCAGAAACTCTTCTTCTTCATCGTCTGACAATCCATCTAGCATATGGACTGGTTCAGCAAAATACGGTCTAGCATGTAGCTCGCAAGGTTATATAGCATCTAATTTTACCACATATCTACGATTGGCATCTTTAAACGTAAGCTCTTTTGCAGACCAATCCTGTATTACCTTCGCATGCTTCAGCCAAGGTCGGCCGAAAAGAAGGTTGTAATCCAAAGTGGATTCCGGCAGATCTAGTATAACAAAGGTCATTTTAAAGGTCGTACCTTGTAAAGTGATGGGTACATTTCGCACAAGTCCTACGGGATGGACTCTCGATTGATCTGCCATTCTGACAAAAAATTGAACTGGTTCGATTTCGGTCCATCCTAACCTTTTGCATAATGCCGCAGTTGCAATGTTAACACCAGAGCCTCCATCAATTAATACCTGCGTAATCTTATGATTCTTATACCATACTGTAATCAAGGGAACTGAATGATCAATCGTAGAATCAGGTTCCGATTGAACTGCTACTGTCGCCGGAATACAAGAAGGTACCGGACTGAACTGTTGTTGGAATTGTTGGCGAATTCCAGGTACTAATGCCAATAGTTGGCCCAGAGGCAGAGTGATAGATGCCTTAGATAAGATTTGCCAGGCCTGTTGAGATTGATTGATAGACTCTACTGATGTTGAAGTTGATGCCTCTGCTGATGCGGAGGTGTCTATGGTTGGTAATGTATCTGCTACTGATGATGTTCCTGCTGCTAACTCCCTTTGTTGTGTTCCTTCCTTTGTTAACGAGGGCTGGGTTACCGGAATAGGCTCTGGAAAGACTGGTGGTTCTGCTGTGGTCCATTGACTAGCCTTGGTGTACATTCTATGTTGTTCACGTATCCCTGGTTCAAATATTTCTGCTGCCGGTTGCAGTTGTTTACCGGAACGGGTCTAGACTGCACCAGCCTGTGTCTCCACCGGTGTGATTTTTACCATGTTGGCCATTTGATTTTGACGTTCCTTCTTCCTTTGATCATACTCAGCTGCATCCTTGCAAAATCTCCTAATATGTCCAAATTCGCCACAAAAATGACAGCGTGGTGGTGGTAAATTGGGATTTTCCGGTGGTGGTCCATTCTGCTAGCGGTTTGGATTATAGTTGTTATTCCTCTGTCCTCGGTAATTTCGATATCCTTGCTGCTGGTTGTTTCTCATTTGTGGAGGCACATAGTGGTTGGCTGGCTGCCCTTGTTCCTGGGTAATTGCATTGACAGTCGCTGTTCCTTGTACTCTAGTGTTGTATGCGCAGTTTTCGGTGGTGTGTCCGGCAATGTTGCAGATAGCGCAGAATGTCTGATTAAGTGCGCAATTGGCACTGGTATGTCCTGAATTTTTGCATATGTTGCAGTATACTTGTCTAGTCATATCTTCTGCAACATTCTTGTTTGCTTTTAACCATTCTAAATCTTCTGTAAATCCACCAACTTTGTTTTCCAGTTGCAGAGTCATTGCAATTACTGCATCGAGTGTCATAGCTCCGACACATCTTATGATCATGATCTGCTTAAGTTGTGGAACCAAGCCATTGATGAACCACTGAGTGATAACATCATCTGGTAAGTTAGCATGGGCCGGTGGTAGCTGCCTTAAGTGTGTTCTGAAGAGAGTAGCATACTCCTATACGATTTGATTTGGTTTCTGTTTGTTATTCTGCAGATAATCAAAAATTTCGGCTGGATTCTTTTTTAGCCTGAATCGCTGCAGAAAAGAAGCTCGTACTGCTTCGTAGGTGCCGAAATGATTAATATCATATTCTGTAAGCCATCTAGCTGCTTCATTAACAAGTGTAGATTGGAAGACAATGGCTTTGTAGGCCTGATCCGGTGGATGGTTGAGAACTGCGTAGCTTATCTCGAAAGTGCGTACGTGAGCATCCGGATCATCTCCTGGAAATCCACCAAACTTCGTGTATGTCACTCCCGTTGGAGGTGGCCTGGGTGGACATAACTGTTGTTGTCCGTTCATCGTGAGCGTGTTATACTTTCCTTCTGAACTACCGGAATCTGTATCGTCGAATGGCGCACTTTCCGGTGCGATTATCTTGCTTAATATGCTTTGAATCTCTGTTTCGAACAGCTTTCCTTCCTCCTTGATGTCCAGTGTATGGGAACTTGCTTCCAAGCACGGCAGATGGGCCGAAGATTCAGCAGAAAATGCTAAATCGTCACCGAAAAACTGTGATTCTCTTACCGAAATATCACCGGAATGAATCAAAATTATGCCCGAATTCGGCGTTTTTTCGCCTTCGCCGATTTCTTTGACTAAAGCGTTTCTAATTGTAGATGAATCTGAATCTTTTTCCAAGATTGTTAAACTAGATTCCCACTGCGTCTTGGTAGGTTCTGGGATTACTATATCTTCGACAGACTGTGTCGAAATAGTACCGGAATGTACCAGAGGCGTAACAGGTTCCACCGGAATATGACCGGAATCAGTTTTAACATTCTTAACTTTCTTGACAACTGGGTCAGTCCTAGTTGTACTTCTACCTCCCAAAGTTGGCTTTAATACTCCAGACTGATGGTTCTTGGGATACGTTTCACCGGATCGGGTAACCGGCATGTATCATCTTTTGTACTAATCGCGTAGTATTACTAACGGAACAGTTTGCAACAATCTGATTCTGTTGCTACTACCAATCAAATGATAATCTAATTCTGACAGACGACTGGCAATCTTGATGCCACCTTCCAACAGACGGCGCCAAGTGTTAAGAGAAACAGTAACGGTAACGCTGTGTTAATGTCTAGCCGAAATCGTTACCGAACAAATATTAACGTAAAACAGTGATTCACCGTAAACTGTGTTAAACTTTTAGTATTGTTACCGAAAACAACGTGGGTTCTTGGGAGTGGTAGGGGTCTGTTAGACAGAGGCCCTGTACTAATTTCCCAAACCTTTTTTACAATCAACAACAACACTACTACATGTCTAGTAGCTCAAATCATTAACATTAACTGGGCGAGACTGGCTTTCTATATTCCTGGGTACCGTACTTCTTCAGACTACCCTGCTATTGGAACAGAGCAGTAGTCTGGACTACAATCTTAGCAGTAGTAATCAACCGGAGATACTATTTTAACAGACAGATTCGTTCGTCACAACACTTACAGCGATCTCAATTTTACGTTTACCAAAAGTAATAATTCATCTTCGTCACCGAATGCAATAAGTTCAGTAAAACAAATAGAACATACTCCACAGTGTATTAAGTTGTCAAATCAAATCACGCAGTACTATAACTACTCAGACTGACTCAAAGTACTTCAATGACCGAAGGGCATATAACAATACTATGCGGAAACAGTACTCAGACACACAATCCGTCACTTAACAGTCATCACAGTGAACTTCAGTGTAAGCAGACGATGCAGACAAAACATAGATCAACATTAACAATACTCAGAACTTCACAATAGTGTAACAATACTCTAACAAATATCAAGGCGGACAATCTGACAATTCCAGGAAAAACATCTCTCTCGACCATTCTCTTTTCATTACTTTATATAGAATTACAAGATGCGCGTACCAACTTTTCGCGCGTAATTCAAGGAACTCCGTTACATCCGGCATACATTTGTCCTACTCCGGCGACCGTCTAACAGGGCAAATGATTCGCAAAAGTCAATGCCTTCAACTTGTGAGTAGCCCTATGCAACAAGTCTTGCTTTATACTTTTCTAGAGTATCATCAACCTTGTACTTTAGCTTCCAGATCCACTTGGTGCGAATAACTTTATGCTTAGGGGGTTGATCCACTAGCTCCCAAGTTCCATTCTTCATAATATTGTTGTATTTTGTTTGCATGGCAGCCCTCCAATTCGGATCATGGAGTGCCTCTTCCACATTGGTTGGTTCCTTTGCTTCTTCTTGAAAGAGATCAGCCATCAAGGCTATGTTTACAATATGGGAACTTGCCCATCTCTGTTCCTCTATTCTCTATGATTGCCTCGGTCCATCTGCAACCTGTTCTGGTGATTGTGGGATGGGGTTTGCGAAATCATAGAGCTGCCTCACCCAACATGGAAATGGCTTTTCCACTTCGGTGTCGACAGATTGGTGACTTTAAGATTCATCATCTGAAGATGATGCTTCCTTCTCTTCTGTAGAAGGGATAGATCTTGGGCCAGGTTCATAGTAGATTGCCCCTTCACCTGATGATAAAGTGGAAGCTCTTTTTTCCTCCTCCACTGCATGTGGCTGCTCCTCCTTAAACACCACATACGACTCACCATGATCTTCTTAGCCTCAGGGTCATAAAGCTTATAAGCCTTCTTATCTTCGTTGTACCCTAGGAAGATACATTTGATGCTTTTTGGTTGAAGCTTATTTCTCTCCCTATCTGGAACATGTACATAACATTCACTTCCAAATACTTTGAAATGGGAAACAGAAGGTTTTTTACCAGTGTAGGCTTCTTGTGGAGTCTTTCCATCAAGTGCCTTGGTGTAGCTTCAATTAAAGGTGTAGACATCAGTGTGGAGAGCCTCTGCCCAAAATTGATTAGGCAAACACTTTCCTTTCAACATGCACCTTGCCATCTCCATGATGGTTCGATTCTGACGTTCTGCAACACCGTTCTATTGAGGACTATGTGCCACTGTGAGTTGATGTTTGATTCCCTTACTCTTGTAGAAATCTTCAAACTCTGTTGATGTGAACTCACCACCACCATTTGTCCTGAAATTCTTCATCTTCTTCCTTGTTTCAGTTTCAACAAGCTCAATCCATTCTTTAAACTTACCAAAAGCTTGAGCCTTATCGTGAAGGAAGTACACCCACATCTTCCTGCTATAGTCATCGACAAGTAACATGAATTAGGAAGATCTGCCCAAGGTCTGTGTAGGCATTTTTCCGCACAAGTCATCATGCACAAACTCTAGAGGATAGCTTGCCCTATTCTTGCTTTCCTGTGGAAACGCCTTCCTATGTTGCTTGCCCATCATGCAAGATTCACATGGTTCCTTCATTTCTGCAATCGATGGTATGTGTGCAACCATACCCCTGTGATGCATCTCCTTCAATACAGGGTATCGAATGTGGCTGAATCTCTCATGCCATAGCTTACTTGTGCCCACGTTTGTGGTGGCTATAAGAGCACAAAACTCATATAGGTTGTTCCTCCTTATGCTTGTCACAACAATGTTGTTGTTACCATCCATGATCTTAGCTCATGTCTTACTGAAATATACTTGATGACCTTGATCAGTTTTAGAAGCTACTAAAAGTACATTTCATTTTGTTTGTGGAACATACAACACATTTGAAAGCTTTTGGATATTTCCATAAGAGTTAATGAAAGAAACCGTACCTTCGCCCTCTACAGGACATCTTGCATTGTTCCCTACCTTTACTGTGATGGGTTCCTTTAGAGGCTGCAATGAATTGTAAAGGTCTTTTCTACTCATCATGTGACGAGATGCACCACTGTCCAACATCCGTGACTCAAGCCGAGGAGTACACCTCCTCTATTGTAACAAATAACTCAAGCTCTGTTTCTGCTATGTTGCCAGACTCCATGCACTTTCCACCTTTGAAGAACCACTTTTCCCTTCTGCCTTCTTGATACGACAATCTTGGATTCTATGTCCTTTCTTCTTGTAGTGGAAACACTCTCCCTTGAACTTCTTTTTGTCGTTCTTCTTTTTGTCTCCATCTTCTGAAGAGTTTGTTTTGCCTCCTTTGGCATTTGCTATGAATGCAGCATCTCCTTTGCTACCACCACTCCTTGCCTTGAGCCGCAACTCCTCCTCCATGAGTAAGGCACTAAATTCTTCAAAAGTTAGTGGTTGAGGTCTGATTTGAGTATTCAGAGCAATCACCAAACCATCAAACTTAGGTGGACAGATTCGAAGACAATGCCGAGCTAGCTCCTCACTTGACTTTTGAACACCTACTCACGCCATTTGGTCTTGTAGATTCTTTATGCGAGTGATAAACACCTCTGCAGTCTCCCCATCAACAAACTGTTCTGCTGCAAGCTGATTCTTCAAGTTCTGAATCCATAGTTGATTCGGAGTTTCATATTGATTTCTCAATATGTTCCATGCTTCACATGCCTTTGTAGTATGCTGAATGAGAGTCAGAACACTATCAGAAGTACTTGTAACTAGAGCACAGAGTGCATCTGCATTTCTACGTTTCCAAGCATGTAGAAGATCAGCATTAGGAGGAATCATTCAACCAAGATTATTTGGATCAGGTCTTTCTTGAGGCTCATGATCAGTCCCAAGAACACTCTCCAAAAGCTCATATCAATCAAGGATAGAAGTGATTTTAAGCTTCCATAGGGTGTAGTTCGTACCATCAAGTTTACCTTCTATGAAGGTTGGTGGCCATATCCACAATATTGGGATGATCGGCATCATTGCTGCTCCTACTTGTGTGCCACCTACTCCTATTGATGAACCACCTTGACTCCCAATCATAGATGATGATGCACTGCTTGACATCTTCTCTCTTTTGTCGTTCAGACCTCTGCAACCTCTGCGTTTCTACTTCTGCACCACTCGGAGCCTCCTGAGCTCTGATACCATGTAAGAAAATAACAGCACAACGGAATAGACCTATAGATAGGGTTGAGATAAAAACGCAGTCAAAGATAGACACAGACTAAGAGATAGAGAACTCAAATTCTCAGATTGCCAAGCATAATGCAGTTACAATGATGGTGTTGTCCACCCGTGCGCTCCCAGTGTGGAGCTTAGATGGAGATCTAGACAGACTCTAGATGAAGGGCTTACTAGTGCACAATGCTATATAAAGCTCAACTTGGCTGTGCTTATATAGCTTTTACAAGGCGGTTCGGTATAGATAATGTAGTCGAGAAATACAAAATAGTCGATAAAATATACGATCCGACAATATCTCCACGACGAGAAGTCCTACCATCTCGGCCCTTTGGGCCAAGGGGATAGGCCCCCCGGACCCCACAGAAGGGGCAGGACCCTCTCTACACTCCCCCCATTAAGGTTCTATGGGGAAACCACGTGACGCCATAGGGTCTCTATTTTCACCTTAAATGGCAACCCAATGGCCTACAAGTTTATGCCCTACCTAACCTAATGGCTAGGCTCACAAAGATCATCACACATAGACCTCATCTAACTTGGAAGTTAGGGTTCCACAAATATCCGGGCTCTCACAATGGCTTCTCCTCATAATGGGGGCCTTACAACTTAGAGCACCATGGATCATTTGTGGTCACATGAGGGTGGAGTATTGAGCATATCTAATACCATCACACAACATTGCATCCAGTGCTTATCGAAGATGTTTATTGCACACAAAGGAGGCTGATGAAAAATCCATTGGTATAGGATTCGAGCCTAAAGAAGGGAAAATAGATGTGGTTTTTCACGTAGCACATGTGGAAGACTCCACTCCACAAGGACGCAAGCTACTCTAGCACCACATAGATGCATGTATTTGGGAGATTCAAGGAAGTCTTTCCTCTCGATGTGCACCTATGACATAAGCCATGGTGTCAATTGAATTGCATTACTATGGTTGATGGAGTGGCTATAAAGAGATAATGCTACACACAGATCTTCAAAGAATGCTCTAAAGAGAAGTGACATCATTCAATGATTGGAGGGGGGTGGGGTTATCATTGCAAAAAGAACATTCCTTTTGCTTTATGCACACTCAAAAGGAGAAAGTGACATTTTTTTTCTGATTGATAAAAAGAGGACAAAGTCATGTTCTCTTTTTCTTCTATGTGGCAAGATTTAGGATTTCAAGTTTGAATACATTTGTACATTTTTATCGAGGTTGAGCAACCATAATAAAGGATACCATATGTGTCTTCACTTTCTTTGGAAGGGATTAGACACTACCACTCACACAAAGTGGTAAGACCTTCCTTTCATCACACATTGAGTAGTAAATTTTTTGTTTTCTCATGTGCATCTACAAAGCTCTTCTAGGGAAGAGATCCACTTCTATTGAAAATGATTTCAACAAGATTATATCTTCAATCAATGATAACTATGTAATAAAAGCATGAGGAAAAATTAAGTGGCCAACATTTCCACACATGGAAGTCAAAATGAAATACAATCTTATGAAGAAAGGCATATGGAGTATTGCTAGTGGCCAAGAGAAGAAACCAACGACGAGAGAAGAAAAAAGTACTTGGAAACTCAAGGATGAGAAAGAACTATCCACCATCACACTTGGATTGAGCAATCATTACATGCATCACATTGATGAGAATGCCATTACCTATGATGCATGAGTAAAGCTTGATCATCTTTTTGGTTCTAAGGCTAAATCCTCCAAAATCACTCTCCTCGTAAACTTTTTTGCCCTCAAAATGGAGCCCAATTCCTCTTCATTTCAACCTTATTAAAGGTATATGCACTCAACTTGTTGACATTGAGAAGAAGCTTGGTAAAGACATACAGCTTGTTGCCACTAACAAGAAGCTTGATGAAGATTTACTCATTTGTTTGCTTCTATGAATTCTTCCCCAAGATTCTTATGTTCATATTATCACCACACTTAGGCTTCTTCCACAACTGATCCTTAGTGATGTTGAAGATGCTCTACTAGATGAAGTAAGAACCTTCAGAACCACCATTCCTCTCAAGAGAACCCTCTTCAGGAAGAAGAACCCTCCATATAAAAATTACAAACCATGTTGCTTCTAGAAGAGAACCAATCTTCTTGAGGAGAAATGCTACTACAAACTCAAGAAATATGCCAATATTAGTGAAGAAAGAAGTGATGAAGATTTTTATGGATTCCCTAAAGGAATTTTTTGTAAAGAGAATCTCTTTTTGGCACCACCTACCCCATGGTGTAGACCCTATTTCATGTCTAAGGATCCCATATGTTCCTTGATCCCAAGGAATTACTTATGTCCCACACTTGGATCCTATATGTCTAAGTTATTTCTAAGGATTCCATATGTCCTTATATCTAAAAGGATTAAGTGATGTCATATGTCAGTAGTTCCCCACATTACAAATAAAAGGGTCATGGCATGGAGGGAGGGTTATAATAAAGTACGTTTATGATCTAAGTTCCATCCGGTTCAGACAGATCTAAAATCTGACACTGTTTGGTCACTCGTGTGTATGTCCAAAGATCTCGAGACTAGAACTAAACATAACTTCATGTGTTGTAACCAATTGATCCACTTAGCCTAGTGGTTTAGTCTCAAGGGTGTGAAGGAGGAGGTCTTAGGTTCAACCCCCATGAGGAGCATGCTGAGAGAGTTTTGCCCAAAGAGCCTTCTAACTCAAGTTAATGTGTGTTAACTTGAGTTCAAAGAGACTTGACTCAAGTGGCAAGTACACCAACCACTAGTCCACTTAGCCTAGTGGTTAAGTCTCAAGGGTGTGAAGGAGGAGGTCTTAGGTTCAACCCCCATGGGAAGCATGGGGAGAGAGTTTTCCCCAAAGAGCCTTCTAACTCAAATTAATGTGTGTTAGCTTGAGTTCAGAGAGACTTAAATCGAGTGGGGAGTAGAACAACTAGTAGTGGAATTTAGTGGAATGAATTGAAGTAGAAGAGGAGATGACTTCAGCCATTAGTAGATTCTAGTGGAATATATAGCCAAGTGATTTATCCTAGTGGTTAAGTGTCAAGGGTGTGAAGGAGGAGGTCTTGGGTTCAACCCCCATTGTGAGCATGGGGAGAGAGTTTTTCCCAAAAAGCCTTCTAACTCAAGTTAACATGAGTTAACTTGAGTTCAAAGAGACTTAACTCGAGTGGCAAGTACACCAACCACTAGTGGACTCTAGTGGAAGGTACTAAAGCACTGGTCAAGATCACTTCAACCACTAGCAGACTCTAGTGGAAAGTTTTAAAGGAATGGTGGAGATTGCCCATGCACTTGTGGACTCTAGTTACATTTGTGGTCCTCATTGATTAGAGTAGCTATATATAGAGGCATATGGTTGGGAGGAAAAACAGAGACTCATCTCTCTCTGTAGGTTGGTGTAATGCTTCAAGGGGTTGAGATATCCATGCACTACCCTTTTGTATCCTCATGTATTCTCATGCATCCATTTAATCCCACAAACAAGGGATCCTCTCACAAACTCTCATACACTCTCATGCAAGCTCTAGTCATCCCACATGCAAGCTATTTCTCCCTCTAGTCCATATAAAGAGCACCTCATTTCACCTCTCTTCATTCATTCATGCACTCCTATGGTGCTCTCACTTTGAGGCTCAAGCTCCTTGTTATTCATGTAAGTTCAGTTTCCATAATTTAACCAAATTCTATTTTATTTCATCATTATCGTATCCTCATTTCCCATGATAATTCTCAAAAATTCGTAATCTTGGTTAACCGATCCTCTTCGGGGGCTTCAAACTAGCATGGATTTGGTGTGTCATGATGCACCTTTAAATGCATAAGCTAAGGGAGTCAAGCCTCCACAAAAAAATTAATGTACTTAAAAGTACAAGGAATCCTTGGGTCTTTTAGTATGTGTCCATTTAAGGCCCTCATAGCACATTCTACATTTATTTAACCCAAGGAATATCCCGTAGGCTACTAGAAAACATATATTCAATGGTCAATAAGGACAAGAATACTCTTCCCACGGCTTATGAGCTCATTCGAATGCATTTAAAACCTTTCCTCTTGGGAAAGGTTTTTATGAGTAATCCTCAAAAATCAAAAAGCTTTATGAAATATTAATCATAGAAGAATTCGATTGAAGCCCATAGAACATTAAATGAAGCCTTAACAGAAACCTTTTTTTAGGCAAGATAAATCATCAAAAATATGCAAGAATCGGTTCAAGAAATTACGCACACAACACTATTTCATGGAGTCAATCCTTTCAAGGAGGCATTGTGACCTTCAAAATAATAATTTACTTGTGCTTACATGAGTACTTGGACGCATTAAAACTTTCCTTAACCTTAAAACTAGTACATAGGTTCTATACTTTGATAACTATTCCAAGAACACATAGAGGAACTTAGATAATTTTATGAAAAGGAAGTGCTCAAAAGATGAAGATAGAACTATGGTAGTGAAAGGAAACATCAATTAATCCACTAAATACTTATCAATATAGAAGAGAAATCCAATAAGGATACAACACCTTGCTTCCATGTAGATCTGTAACTTATGATGTCCATGTTGAGATATCTATGCACTACCGTTTTCTATCCTATGTATCCTCATGCATCCATCTAATCCCACATGCAAGGGATCCTCCCATAAAATCTCATTCACTTTCGTCAAAGCTCCAATTATTTCACATGCAAGGTATTTTGCCCTCTACTCGATATAAAGAGGGCTTCATTTCACCTCTCCTCATTTATTCATGCACTCCCATGGTGCTCTCACTTTGAGGTTTGAGCTCTATGTTATATATGTAAGTTCTCTTTCCATAGTTTAGTCCACTTGTATTTCATTTCATCATTATGTTGTTCTGCTTTCTTTTGATCCACCATCACATATTTGTAGTTCATGTGTATCTTGGTCCATTTCTCAACATGGTATTGAAGCATAGCTATTTTCTGATAGCATTGAGTTTTGCCTTCATTACCTTCATGATTAATATGTATCCTATTCTTAATCCTTCCCATTTCACATCTTACCAAATGAGAGTGCTTCTACGCACTATTCCATTTCTTCATTTAGTATGAATATTATCATGCATGCCTCCCTCCGTCCCATGTCACATTCCTATAAATGAATTGCTTTTATGTACTTAATCCAACCACGAATGTCCACACTTTTTTATGTGTATCAATTTGAGTGATTATGAGCACTTTGGATTGTTGAACAAGTCTACAAAACACTTCTTGATCAAAGCATATAAGTTGGAGAACACGCATCCGTCAAATTGTAGCACTACTATATCGTTGTTGGTTTGTGAAGGTTGAAAATATCGGTACATTTATTTTGCTTTTAGCATCCGCAGTCTCGCATTTCCTTGTTCAAAGGCATTTGGGCAAAGTCTTCTCACTAATTCTACGTGGTGCACACTTACAAAGGAATGGCCATCCCTCTTGACCTTCTCTGTTGCGATTGCCTTTGGTGTTAATGTTTTTTAAGTTAGTAAATCATCTTCCATGCTCTTGATGTCTACACAACAACACATTTGCTCTAGAGGCACTCAACCATAGAGTTGTTCCTAAAGTCATTTGTTGCACAGTCACATATGTGTGCAGATAAAGTCATTTTGTTGGATGGCCATAACGAGGGTGCTTCTATGCATTACCTATATATGCAATATGGTACTTTGACAACAAGCATGATACTTATCTTAGTTCCTCTTGGAACTTATGAATTGAAAAGATCATTCGAAAGGGAAGTGACACTATATTCAATATGCATACTACTTGTTCAGAGACTGCCAAGTCTCTCATAATGAAGAGGTGACGTGCGTAGATGCTTTCAAATATGTTCCATCACACAACGTTGCATCCAATGCTTACCGAAGATGTTTATTGCACACAAAGGAGGCTCATGAGAAATCCATTGGTATAGGATTCCAGCTAAAGAAGGGAAAATAGATGTGATTTCTCACCTAGCACATATGTGAAAGACTCGACTCTACAAGGACGGCATCTGCTCTAGCACTACATAGATGCATGTATTTGGAGATTCAAGGAAGTCTTTCCTCTCCATGTGCACCTATGACATAAGCCATGATGTCAATTGAATTGCATTAATATGGTTGATGGAGTGGCTATAAAGAGATAATGCTACACACAGATCTTCAAAGAATGTTGGGAAGAGATCTTGGGGGGTTATAATTGCAAAAAGAACATCTCTTTTGCCTCATGCACACTCAAAAAGAGAAAGGGACATTTTTTTTTTTCATTGGTAAAAAGAGGACAAAGTCATGTTCTCTTTTGCTTTTATGTGGCAAGATTTAGGATTTCAATCCAACGGGTGTGGTTTAGCGGATGTGCCTTGTACTCCTAGGCAGATGGCCAGGGTTCAAGTCCCTCCTTGAGCTCGATGCCTCAGAGTTCCCCAAGCTGGGAGCCTCTACCTTACGAGGTTGGGTGTGTGTCTTTCCAATTCATTGTACTCTCAAAAAAGAAAAAATATTTGGATTTCAAGTTTGAATACATTTGTACATTTTTATCAAGGTCTTAAAGCATGGTTACTCTCAATTCATGTTGAGCAACCATAATAAAGGATACCATATGTATCTTCACTTTCTTTGTAAAGGATTAGACACTACCACTCACACAAAGTGGTACGACCTTCCTTTCATCACACATTAAGTAGTAAATTTTCTCTTTTCTTGTGTGCGTCTATAAAGCTCTTCTAGGGAAGAGATCCACTTCTATTGCAAATGATTTTCAACAAGTTTATATCATCAATCACTCATAACTATATAATACAAGCATGAGAAAAAATTCAATGGCCAACATTTCCACACATGGAAGTCAAAAGGAAATACAAGCTTATGAAGAAAGGCATATGGAGTATTGCCAGTGTCAAAGAGAAGAAGCCAACGATGAGAGAAGAAAAAAGTACTCAACAACTCGAGGATGAGAAAGAACTATCCACCATCACACTTGGATTGAGTGATCATTATGTGCATCACATTGATGAGAAGGCCACTACCTATGATGCATGGGTAAATCTAGATCATCTTTTTGTTTCTAAGGCTAAATTCTCCAAAATCACTCTCCTGCTAAACTTTTTTGACCTCAAAATGGAGCCCAATTTCTCTCTAGCTTTTCATTTCGACCTTATTAAAGGTATATGCACATTGACAAGAAGCTTGATGAAGACATACAACTTGTTGACATTGGCAAGAGGCTTGATGAAGATATACTCATTTGTTTGCTTCTATGAAGTCTTCCCCAAGATTCCTATGTTCATATTCTCACCACACTTAGGCTTCTTCCACTACAAACCCAAGAAATATGCCAATATTAGTGAAGAAAGAAGTGATGAAGATTTTTATGGATACCCTAAAAGGAATTGTTTGGAAAGAGAATCTCTTTTTGGCACCACCTACCCCATCATGTAGACCCTATTTCATGTCTAAGGATCCCATATGTTCCTTGATCCCAAGGAATTACTTGTGTCCCACACTTGGATCCTATATTTCTAAGTTATTTCTAAGGATTCCGTATGACCTTAGATCTAAAAACCCAACGGATTAAGTGATGCCATCTGTCACTAGTTCCCCACATTACAAACAAAAGGGTCATCACATGGAGGGAGGGTTGTAATAAAGTATGTTTATAATCTAACTTCCATCCAATATAGACAGATCTAAAATCTGACATTTTTTTGGTCACTTGTGTGTATGTCCAAAGATCTCGAGACTAGAACTAAGCATAACTTCATGTGCTCTTAAACAATTGATCCACTTAGCCTAATGGTTAAGTCTCAAGGGTGTGAAGGAGGAGGTCTTAGGTTCAACCCTCATGGGGAGCATGGGAAGAGAGTTTTGCCCAAAGAGCCTTCTAACTCAAGTTAATGTGTGTTAAGTTGAGTTCATAGAGACATAACTCGAGTGGGGAGTACACCAACCACTAGTCTAGTTAGTGTTATATTCTAGAGATGTACATGCTTGGAGGAACGAGAAGTTCCTTGATCAAGGGATAGCCAAGGCCAAAGGCTAGAGAGTCCATGCGAGGTACCTACTCATGATGGCTAGATGAGTAGAGGGACCTTAGAGAGAACTCTAGATGGTGACTAGGCAAGGGCTATAAATAGGCTAGCAGGTGAGTCCAAACATGTCATTCTCCACTTCTCACATTTGGTATCAAAGCCTAGGAAGTAAGCTTGGGCAAGGAAGGCATGCATGTCACTTTCAAAAATGAGCCCAACAAAGATTAGAGTGTATTTCTCAATCTGTAGGTCAGATTTAGACATATAAGATACCATTGGAAAGCTCTCGGAGCAAACTTTGGAAGCACTAGCTCGGGATCCAATATTCCTAGCATGGGTGAGAACCAAGTTCAAGATGCTAAGGTTGAGAACAAGGGGCTCAAGAGACCAAGGTTGCGAACAAGGCAAGTCTTTAGGCAAGTGGAAAAGAAGCGGAAAGGCAAGGTTCAAGAGACCAAGGTTGAGAGCAAGTGTTCAAGAGACTAAGGTTGAGACCAAGAAGGGTGAGGACATCAATTCAAGGGAAGATCAAGGATTGATCATTGAGGACAATGATCTCTAGAATGGGAAGAGAGCGTTAGACTCAAGAAATGATAGGTAGGAGATGGTTAAATCACACCCTAAGAGGGAGGATTAGGAAGTAATCCTCAACCATGGCTTTTGGGGCAAGTGGTTCGCCCATCGTACTCCTAGCCGGTAGGTCACGAGTTCAATTCCCATGTCATAATGCAGCCAAGAGAATGAATGAATATGTCTAATCATACGGATTAACATGTCTCATCATTTTTTGGATTAAAAAAAATAATTGAGCAAATAGTTAGTGAGGTAGCAGCCTCATAGAGATTTGGATGCTACTCTTTTTGGTAATGCCCGAATTTATTTAAATTTGGAGCGCAAGTAGCTCATAAGCTTTTCTTTAAGGTAGCCAATAATTTGGAGACTTTTATAAAGATCAAAGGAGCTCTGCACTAGAAGTGCTGTTAATAGAGGTAGAGACTTGAAACCAGTGACATAGGTCTATTAAAAAGGGCATTTGTTTTAATTGGTAGATCCAAATTGCATGATTTTTGTTGGATATGAAAGCTTAGTAGATGCACTTTGTCTAAAAAAGGTTTTATTGAATTTTAAGATCATTTGATAGGGCAAAAGATCTCTGTGCATGAAAATGTAGCCTCTAGAATTTGTGAAAGGACTAGAGACCATGTTACATAGAGATTATTGGTTCTCTTAGCTCATTTACTCAAATTGGATGATTCTTCTTTTTAAGATTAGATTAAAAAAAAAATCAAGAAGAAATGTGTCTCCATTTAGGAGATATAAAGAAAACAGTAAAAGTTAGCATTTGAAAATTTGTAAAATATTATAGGTATAGAGGCTTAGTATTTTGGTCATTGTAAAAGCCTCAAATGTCCAAATACTATGAAATTTTATATCCCTAAAAATAGATACTAGTAGCTATATGCGGTTAAAAGTTGGAAGAAATTGGACGTCATTTGGTAGGTCAAATGACCTATTCTTCTCTTAACAATCTCTAGTGAGGATTTGCCAAAGAGTGATACATGTGTCTAATGAACACATGATTATTTCATATTGGAAGCTCCAATTTCAAAAATTTTCCTTGGAGAGGCTACTGCAGTATAGACCCTATGATATACCCAAAAGTCAAAGATTTTGGAATTTATCTTCATAGTTAGAAGATATTCTAAAAGTGAAGAAGCATTGTTTTTAGGCTCACCTAAGCACAGATGTAGCAGAGATAGAATGATACATTTGAATGCATATTTTATTGAATTTTAAGTTGAAATTTTGTGAGACCAAAGTAGATAAGTCATGCTAGATTTGGCACAAAGAAAATGAATTTTGGACTTTTTTTTATCAGTCTAACAGCTTCAAGAAAATGACCCTACACATTTTTAGAGTTGGTCATCAAGTGTTGGACCCTTCCAATGAAATGGTTATAAAACTGGAACTAGTGCAAGAATGTGTGTATAAGTGGGTATAGGTGAAAGGTGTGTGTGAGTGCATGAGAGAGGAAGTGGGGGAAAAAAAGGAAGAAAAAGGGGAGAGAGAAAGAGAGTGGGAGTACGAGGGTGTGCATGTGAGTGCATACGAGGTGCATAGGGTTGCTAGGTGTGTGGAAGTATATGCGTGTGCAAGTGTGAGTGTGAGAGTAAGTGAAAGAGAGAGTAATGAAAAGAGAAAGGGAACATGCAAGAGATTGAGTGAGAGGAAGGAGTTAGGAATGAGAGAAAGAGTAAGAGAAAAGAAAGAACGGGGAGATAGGTGGAACAAGAGCACGTAAGTAAGGAGAGTGTGACTCTGAGGGTCAGTCATTGTAGTTGGATTTTGGAGTATGTTTGGATTTGGGTCTCCATTCTCTTCTCTTCCCACGTATACATTCGAATACTATTTGGTGACTTAGAGCAAGAGAAGTGGACTAATCTCCAGCGATTTAGGCAATCCATAAGCATATGTAGACAACTTTTCCTTGACCGTAGGACCCTATCATTTTGGCGATCCTACTAGGGATTTCTTGGCACATCTCTATAAGAGAGTGCCATAGGTTCGCTTAGCACCACACATTGGCCGAGCTTGTGGATTGAGTGTCTGGTACATGATCCAAGGGAGTTTGTCCTCAGGAAGAACTCGTACGCAAAGAGAAGGGCGAGATGCTAGAAGGGCTGAAGCTCAAGAGAAGTATAGATAGGAATCACATAAGGAGTCTTCAAGTAGTCATAGACAATCAGAGGAAAGGAAGTACTATCAAAGAAGAGTTGCCACTCAAGTTAGGAGACTCGAGGGAGTCTTGAAATCGATAGCTTTGAATTTCTAGGAGCAAAGTGACGTCTATATCACCCCACTATTTGAGATGGCTTGCCATACACCGGTTCATTTGGGAGATTTCCCTATATTCTTGGGCCTCTCGGATGAGGACCCCAAAACTTTATCCAACTTTTCAAAGTGAATTGTGAAGCTAATGAAGTGGTTGACCATGGACAAAGGTTGAGAATTTTTGTAGCCACTCTTCGTGAAGAAGCCGCCAATTGGTATGGAAATTGGACACCACAGGAGAGAGGGACTTACCAGTTGCTTAAAGATGCCTTCTTGGCAAAGTTCTGAAGACAGGGGTTCCTAGATACACTTGCCCAATGGATGGACAATCTACAGTAGGGAGTTATTGAAAGCATAGACCATTATATCCAGAGGATAAAGACCTTGGTACAGAAGATGGGCTTGAACACTCCAAATGACAAGACTTTGAAGAGGAGGTTTATTGATGGGTTGAGGGATCCCACCGTGTAGCAGCATATAAGCCTCAGATAGCCCGCCAATATGATAGCTACCAAAGGGCAGGCTAGGTTATGGGAGGAAGTGCAATTAGGTCGGTAGAGGAGGATAGAGATCCTATACCAGCCAACAGGAGGATTAGGGAGCTTACCCGTAAGAGATTCTGGCTAGGGAAGCCCTACGTTGACCACTCCAGCCTTTGCAGCTGCCACTAGTACCCTAGGCAAGGTTAAGCCTGCGTTAAGCGAGGAATAATTCTGGAGCTAGTGAGGCAAGTGATGAAAGCTGCAATGATGACCCAAGAAATATACATTGTGAAGAAAGAGGTAGCCCTGGATCCTGTTGGAGTTAGACGTCTGCGGAAGCATGCAAACAGCAGAAGGAAGAAGAAGAAGCTTGGAGCACAACACACAATAATAAATGTATTACTAGAGAATGTACAAAGATAAAGAGCCCATTAGGACAATAGGCGTATATACAAGCCTGGGGAAAAAAACCTCCTAAAGAGGGAAAAAAGTGCCCCGGCGGTCCTAGTATGTTCACACACATCACTACCTAAATAAATCAACAAATACCCCCTGGGAGTGATGCGGTGAACAAGGAGCTGGCACTCATGTATAAGGAAGTGCCAAGCTATGTGGAAATCACTCCACAAAAGGAAGTAAGCCCAAAGCTTTGCGGAAAGCTTCAAACTTCTCCCTAGGGAGAGCCTTCATGAAAAGGTATGTAATGTTCTCCTGCGTGGGCACATATGCCAAGCTGATCTCCCCAGTAGAGAACCTCTCCCTGACATAGTGATAATGCACCTCAATGTGCTTAGTGCGAGCATGGAACACAGGGTTCCTCGCAACTGCCAATGCGCTCTGACTGTCAGTGAAGAATGGTGGTGGCAGAAGACTGGCCAACACCCAAATCAGCCATAAGGCGTCTGAGCCACACACACTCAACAGTCGCTGTGAAAGCTGCCCTATACTCAGCCTCACAACTGGAAGTGGCCACAGTAGGCTGCTTCTTGCTCAACCAAGATATACATGAGCTACGAAGCATGAAGCAAAAACCACTGGTGGACACATGAGTGTCATAGCAACCAGCCCAATCTGAGTCAGAAAAAGCATGCAAATCTGGCGGTAGTGATCCCCCCTTGGGATAAAACAACCCAAGTAGCCGAGTACCACTCAAGTAGCGAAAGATGCGCTTAACTGCCTTCCAATGCGTGACTCCTGGGCAATGCATAAACCTGCTCATCTGTGAGACAGCAAACTGAATATCTCGCCGAGTAATGCATAAGTAAATCAAGCATCCAACAGCTTGCTAATAGAGAACAACATCAAATGCATCTCCAACATCATGAAGACTCAATCGTAAAGCTGTCTCCATAGGAGTGGCAATAGGCTTACAGTCTTCAAGGCCAAAACGCTGCAATAATGTGTCAATATATTTCGTTTGACACAAAGCCATTCCACCATCAACTTGCATAAATTGAATGCCCAAATAGTGATGCAAATGCCCCAAATCAGACATCTCAAACGAGGCATGCAAATCAGCCTTAAAATCAGCAATATGCTTCTCAATAGGACCAGTGAGCAGCATGTCGTCAACATAGACAACAATGATCAGAAGCACATCATTAGCACGCTTAACATATAAGGTGCTTTCAGTTGGACTGTTCTCAAAACCATGTGCAATCAGATAGGCATGTATCTTCTCATACCAAGCACGTGGTGCTTGCTTTAAACCATATAATGCCTTCTTTAACCTGCACACCTGGTTTTCATGCCCTTTCTGCACAAGGCCACTGGGCTGAAGAACATATACTTCTTCATGCAAGTCACCATTCAGAAATGCTATTTTAATGATGTACATTCCAACCATGATGAGCTGCAAGTGCACAGATGCTCTAAACAGTAGTCATACGACATGTAGGTGCAAAGGTCTCATCAAAATCAATGCCTCTTTCCTGTGCATAACCCTTTGCAACAAGCCTAGCCTTATACCTATCAACTGTATCGTCGGATTTACGCTTCAGCTTGTATACCCACTTAGTGCCAATGGCCTTCTTGCCTGGAGGCAAGTCACATAAAGACCAAGTACCATTCTTCATTATAGCATCATATTCAGATTGCATAGCAACCATCCAATTTTTTGAATTTTGTCCTTCATCAAACGAAAAAGGCTCATTCTCATCAGAGAGGCTAGATGCAACCATCACATAACAATCTGATGCAAAAGAGGCACTATGAGAGCCTGAACGAGTATGATATGACAGAGGTGCATCTAATTTTCTGTCACACAAAGTCTGCACTAGCCATTTTGGCATAATTTTTGCCTTCTCAATATTAGATCTCTCATCAACTAGTGCATCATGTAAATCTGCATCAGAAATGGAATGATCTGCATCATCACATGAAACCTACAAATACTGAGAAGTTGCCTCATTGGGACCAACGCTAGACTGCCCACTTGTAAAAAGAGGCAGCAAAGTATCATACATGTCTTTGGAGCTAACTGATGTCTCCTTAGTACATGAAAGCAATGACTGAATAGCATCTTCCACAAAAACAACATCACGGCTAACCAGAATGCGTTTACTGTGTGGATGATACAGACGATAGCCTTTACTTTCAGAACTGTACCCAACAAAAATACATTTTACTTCTTTATCATCCAATTTTCTACGATGTTTTTCAGGCACTAATGCATATGCCAAACAACCAAAAACACGTAGATGAGTAACAGATGGCTTGCGATCATGCCAAGTGATAGAGTGCAGTGCTTTAGTGGGACATCTGTTCAGTACATATGCTGCACACATGATAACCTCAAGCCAGAAACTATGTGGTAAAGCCTGACTCTTGACCATACACCTCTCCATCTTCATGAGTGACCTGTTCTTTTGTTCAGCAACTCCATTCTGTTGAGGTGTATACGACACTCTACACTGGTGTTTTATCTCACCTTCAACCAAAAATGCATTAAATTCAGAAGACATATATTCCCCCCCTCGATCAGAATGGAGGTTGCCCATTTTACATGCTGACAGATTTTCAGCCAAAACCAAAAACTGTTTGAAGCACATGAACACTTTGGACTTTGCCTTGAATGGATATATCCATGCATGCCTGGAAAAATCATCGATGAAAGTCACAAAGTAAAGATAATTCCCAAAAGAAGGTGTCTGCATAGGACCACGGACATCACTATGTACAAGATACAATTTTTGAGTAGCCCGAAGTGAACCATCTTTTGGAAAGGACAAATGCTGCATTTTGCCCAAAATACAGCCTTCACAAACATGTTTTCCAGGTGCCTCAAGTTTGGGCAAAGAGGACACCTTTTCAGATTTCTGCAGGCATAGCAAACTAGCAAAATTGAGATGACCAAAGCATGCATGCAAAAGCTTTGCATCTGACATAGCCTGAGAATCATTTAGTGCACATGCCAAATCATTTATAGATCTTTCATAGCCTATGAGCTTATACAGCCCACAACATAAAATGCTAGAAGCAATAAGCACATCGCCATTTGCCAGATCATGAACTGTACACCTATCATCAGCAAATTTCACAACCAAGCCAATCTTGGCTAATGCAGAGACTGATAACAAATTCTTCTTGATCCCTGGCACAAATAAAGCATCTGACAAAGTGAAAGAACTACCATTAGCAGTAGTCAAAATGATCTTACCAACTCCCAAAGCACGATAAGAGGAGTTGTTGGCGCATCTAACAGTATTCCCTGTAGGGGCAGACTCGAGTGAAGAGACGAAACTGCGCTCCGAGGTAATATGTTTGGTCGCCCCACTGTCAAAGTACCAAACATTTGAGTCTACTACAGACATGCACTGCTCTTGAGAAGATGGGTCAAAACTACAAACAGTAGTAAATGCCCATTCTTCTTCCTGCATAAGATTAGCAGACTCTCTTTTTGGTGTAGAGGCCTCTGCAACAACCATTCCAACCCTCTTTCTTCTTTGCCTCTTTAGCAACCACTTTTGGACAGTTCTTTATGATATGATCATTTCCTTTACAGTACTTAGAAAACAATTTTTTCTTTTTTGATTTCTTCTCATCTTTACCGTCCTTCTTCAAATGTGAAGAATTAGCAGATTTCTGCTTACTAGTTGAAGAGCTCCATTTTCCTTTGCCCTTTTGACTAGCCAAGAAAGCTTGATCTGCAACTTGCATAATGGACCTGTTCTGCCTGGACTGATCTTCCTGCAACAGAACATAGACTAACTCCTCGAATGATAAGGCATTTGGATTGCCTTTCATCATCAACCGAAGAGTAGAAGCAAAACTCTGATATGAATCATGAAGACCATTCAGAACGGTCTGCACAAGTGAGCTATCTGGTATAACCTCATCAACAGAAATCAATTGTTCCTTCAAGTCTTTGATCTTTGTTAGGAAACTGTCCATAGAATCACCTTCATTCATGTGCTCACTCTCCAATTGTTTTCAGAGGTAAGCAACACGAGCCTCATTTCTAGCTTGGTACAATGTGGTAAGTGTATCCCAAGCATCTTTAACTATTCTGCAAGAGCGAATGTGAGGAATAATGGCACGCTTGATAGACAAAGCTATCAATGCATATGCCTGTGCATCTCTGCCATCCCAGCAAATTTGCTCTACAGCAGGTGCAGCAGAAACCGGAGCATGAACAGGAATATGCAGAATATCATCATCTTCGACACCTTCTGCATCAGCTTCAGTACCTGTAGTTGTAATAGTTAGAGGTGTGATATGACGTTTTTCGACACCCTCCTCAATGTTCCAGAGTCCTTTTGCAACCAACACATGTGGCATCATATAAGCCCATAACCGATAGTTGGTACAGTCCAATGTATCCTCAACAGCCAACATACGGAATACGCCACTGCTTTCAGCCATAGCCGGTGACTAAAATACCTTGATGCAAAAAATTGACTGTATCTCAAAAAGTTGAACATAATTGCCAAGATGAATTCCTCTAGACCTATAGCAGACTTCGAGATGCTTATACTGGCAAACAGAAACTGGTATATACCTTTGGCACAAAAAGATGAAATAGCCTACACAAGCACTGCGATAGTGCATTCGGAGGCCGAAACGAGCTCAGATCGCAATTTTGGCACCACATAGCAAAGCTGTTTTGATCTAAAAAACATGCTGAGTATGCTCACCAAAATTCGTGCGATTCTGAGACTGCAAACGAAGGATTGTCGACGGCACCCTAGATGAAGCGATGACCTACTCTGATACCAATTGTTGCAGTTAGACATTTGTGGAAGCACGCGAACAGCGCAAGGAAGAAGAAGAATCTTGGAGCACAACACACAATACTGAATGTATTACTAGAGAATGTACAAAGATAAGTAGCCCATTAGGGCAATAGGCGTATATATAAGCCGGGGGAAAAAAACCTCCTAAAGAGGGAAAAAAGTGCCCTGGTGGTCCTAGTGTGTTGACACACATCACTATTTTAGGTCCAACACATGGTGTAGGATGTGCCATGCCTATGGTCATATGATTATCGAATGCCCCACAGTTTCGAAGAAGAGGATGAAATCGAGATACTCCCACCCATGACAAAGAATTTCCTGCCAGGCATTGCTCCATTCCCCGAGAGATTAAAGGCTCCAAAATGTCGTAAGGAAAGGCAAACCACGAAAGGAATTGACATCCTGCAAAAGTTGGACAAAATAGAAGTTATGCTGGACATTGGTACTCTGCTAAGATACTCCCCTACATGTAGGGAGGAGTTCTACAATGAGTGTATCGAAACGCCTCAGAAATCTCAAGAAAAGAAAAAGAGATAAAAAGAGATTCAAGGCATCATCTAGAGTATCACCACCTAGATCGATTCAAATGCTCCTGCTGTGATGGTTGAAATTTGGGATATACAGTCCTAAGTGCCCAATTGGATAGTGGTGCAGTAGTCAATCTGATGACTGAGTATATGATGAAGGCTCTTGGCCTAACCCACATGGAAGAGACTCCAATGTCCCTCAGAATGGCGGATCAAACTTAAGTGAAACTGGCTGGTCTTCTGAAGAATGTGAGCACATGCATTGGAGGATTAGATTTTTGCATGGATTATTTGATAGTCCGACCGAGAACCTCAGGAGCCACCTTCTCTATCTTATTGGGGCAGCCATGGCTAGTGCAAGCCAACTGTGTGCATGATTGGTGCACGAGCTTTATTATGATCGGGCCAAAGTCTGACTGTGTGCAAATCAAGGTCTCTTTAAACTCAAGTGGCAAGAGGTCAATAACAGAGGAGGAATTGGAGAGACAACAAAGGAGAAAACGAAGTAGGAAAAAGTGCAAGTAAGGTTTGCTCTAAACGCTGAGCCCTACAAGGATCTACTTCAAGATGCGTTCAATTTGCATTTATTCAAATTCCAAAACATGAAAATGGGAGAATACAAGAATCCATTAACGTACAAGAATGACTCCGATCAAGAGTTGCTAGGATGGTTGGCAGTTACAAGTCAAATTGAGTGTTATACAATGAATATAGACCCGACAAAGGGCATCCTAAACAACCCCCTAGATGGAGGAATCTTAGAAGATGAAATGAACCTTGAATTGGCTACCGTAGTAGAAGTACGACAATTGAAGGAAAAAGTCGAGGATTTGGAAGTTAAGCTCCAGAATAGGAGTCACAAGACAAAATTGACAATGGAAAAGAAGTCGAGCGCAAGAGAAATGGATGGGAGAGTCGAGTTGGAGAAAGCAAATCGGAATGGGGAAGATGTGTTGGCCAGTGGTGCATACATGTTGTTAGGGAATCAAAAGGAAAGATAGATGGAAAAAGATGAGATGGTAAAAGTTTGTGTTATAGAGGAAGAGTAGGAGGAAGTTAGCAAGCTGGCGGGCCGTTTCATAAGGAGAAGAAACTCTTCGGATGTTGAGAGCTATTTTCATAAAGCTCATGATTAGGGATGTCGTACAAAGTTGATGGGGAGGCAAGATGGCCACCGAGCTTTTGGCATGAGCGAAATGTGTAACATCATGAGCAAAGATATACACAAGGAAGGCCACAAGGGCAGAGATAGATCTAGGAGAGAAAAGTGGTGTATTGCCAATGATAGTTCTAGTAAGGAATTAGATGATCGAAAGAAAGACCTCTTGAAGGGAAGAGACAAGGAGAACCAAGATGGTTGTGAAAAGAGGACCTCTAGACAAGAGGGACTAAGGAGAAAACACACATTGGAGAACGAGTTAGAAAAGGGCATGGTGAGTAAAGGCCCTCATGCAGAGGGTACTAGTAAAACTTGCGACGGCCTAAAGGACTCTGGATTGGCTTGTACCAAGCATGCCAAGGTTATTAGCTCGAGGCCTTATGGAGATAGGTGTCGAGTTAGCCAGCTAAAGGACTCCGGATTGGCTTGTACCAAGCATGCCAAGGTTATCAGCTCAAGGCCTTATGGAGATAGGTGTCGAGTGAAGACCATGGGACTCTTTTGCTTGATTTGGATAATCCTACAAGAGATGTGTGGTTTGATACGATAACAAAGCAATAGTGGCTTTCTCTTTTTGTGAGACAATTTACCTTCTATTCGCTGAGATCGCGGAAGCTGATAAAGCAATTGTGTTGCTACACAGGATCATTAGGAGTTAGGCGATAGATGGCCAATCAAGTATACCAAAATGCTCTATTCAACCTTGTGATATATTTTGCAGATCAAGCACTGATGAGCATGGAGATACCTGTTGAGAGTTTGCAGACAGAATACAACATGGAGGAGGCCCATTGGTTGGTACATTTCCTAAACCAAGATCTTGATATCGAATTTCCATTTTCATAGTTCGAGGCATATTTGCTTTGTTGGGCCGGGTATGCAGAGGACTGCTATTTTTACTATGAAAACTCTCAAGGGATAGCTAATGAGGTAAATGGAATTTGTTGGGCATGGGCAGACTAGTAAGCTATAGGTAGCGACGATGAGGCTCCTGAGGTGGAGCCTGACTCACCGCATAGAGAGCTTTGATCACCTGCGGTGAGTGAGGCTAGGTAGGAATTTTTGAGATTGACCATGCTACATTGCACCTGAGGAAGGGACTTAAAGGTAAGATAGGGAAATCTAGTTTGATAGGCCTATTTGCAATTAGTCGGTTATGTCGCATAATCGTTATGCCCGAGAAGGTGAGGGTGAAGGGATGATTGATCTATCAGCTTTGCGGACATATTCCTTTTTTGTTTGTTTTGTGTATGCATGATGTGCAGGACGGATAGGGCAGATGCTCCTTTCTACCTCTTCCTAACTCTCCAGACATGGGATTTGGAAAAAATGAAAAAAAAGAGAGAGAAAAATAAAAAAAAAAACAAAAATCATGTATATATGTGTGCCAATGTGCTATGACAGGTTAATAGGCAAGTGGAATCATCCTACATGGTTGGTCATAGGCCTAGACTGCTACGTGTCTATATCTGTTTGGTGCTTTGCATCATAGCGAGTTGATAGGTGAGAGGAACCATCTTGGCCAAGCAGTCGAGACCACGAGCCGAACCTAGCTTCGCTATGGGCTAGCATGTATATGTGTGTGTATATCATGTATATGTCATTGCACACTATGTTGTGTTGGTAGATAGGTGGAACAAACCTAGTCGGGTGGACAGGGCCACGAGTTGCATCCAATTGCAATATAGGCCAACTCGTGAATTAAAATAAACAAGGAAAAAGAAAAAGTTCCCAATACTGAGGTGGAGAGATAGAGAGGAGGAGGTCAATGCTTGCCCTGATGGCTGCATTTTTGCATGTTTGTATTTACAAGGATGAGAGGTTGGCTTCTGATAGATCGATTAGCTCGAGTCCAATCCTGACGATGGCATAGTTATTATATGTGCCTAGCCAGTTAGTTGTATGCAACTTATTGAATTTGGCTCTCCCTTTGTTACTGATAGGTCCATTCTGAAGGCAGGCAATGGCGTACTTGCTCCTTGGAAATTCTTCTCTTATGCTTCATTTCATTGTGTGTGATCGGGTTTTTGGGATGTGCATGAGGCTACATTTTAGACGACCTTGTTTTTCTTATATGTACATGGTGAATATAGCAGTTATCGGATCTAGATGCACCAGTGGGATACATGTTCTGTTGCTTCTCTTTTGCTTATATTTTTTTGGATTAACCTTTTGTTGAGTCATGTTATGTATGTTGGCGAGGTTATGGAAGTCTCTTTGGGTGATTGAGTTTGTTGATTACATTCATGCCTTGGATTGGGGAAAACATGTGGTTGATATGGCTTTTTTTTTTAGTTTTGTTGCAAGACAGTCTTGGGGGAATCGGTCTTATGATTGCATCATTCGTGTTTTTGAGTTTCTAGTTTTGTTCCATGCATTTATGATTTGGATTAGGGGAAATTTGTGGATGACATGTTTTGTTGAGGTTTTATCACAGGAGAGAATGAGATGGGGAAGGGGTTGCACATGAGTAGGTATGGAGACATTGGAATCTCAAGTGGTCCTTGGAGTACCATAACTAGAGGCTTTCCACAACATGATCAAGCTCCTAAAGCAAGCCTTGGTGTCATGGGGAACACTGCTAAATAGTTATCCAAAAAAATGGGCACACAAGCTAGGCTTTTGAAGTATTTGAGAAGATGTGGGCTGAAGGTGAAAAGCAAGGCCCAATTTGTGGAGAGGCTCATCGAGGATGACTTCGCAAGCAAGGAAAGGAGAGTATGTTAACACATAAAATTATTGATTTTTTTTGCACTGATGTATTCCATTTTGCAGATTAGATGTTGATTCCAGGTGTCTCACAAGGATAAATAATTGTTGCTTGGTAGCGATAAATCCAATCAGATGTGTTGACGTAGAGCAGGTATCAAAAGAGAGGCATAAATGCAAATAGATTTGTTGAATTGCTCATGTCATCTGGCATTGTCAAGAATGAAAGTGTGGATTGAATCACTTTTCATAGTGGTAACAATTTTGGATACTTGTTGAAGCCCTTAACAGATATTTTAGTCTCAATGCTTCTCATGCCAAAGAATCGCCAGCTATACTTGAGCCCCAAGATTTATCACACATGGGTCAGCTATCATTATTGATTCTTGGTAGTCTTAGGGTGATCCTCCATTACTCCACATGGGGGAGGGGGCCATTTGTTTAGAGGAAAAAGAAGGTGGTTTTTTTTCCATTTTTTGGAACTTTATGTTGGAGATAGATGTCTGTGGAAGCACGCAAACATCAGAAGGAAGGAGAAGAAGCTTGGAGCACAACACACAATACTAAATGTATTACTAGAGAATGTACAAAGATAAGTAGCCCATTAGGCCAATACACCTATATACAAGCCACGGGGAGAAAACCTCCTAAAGAGGGAAAAAAGTGCCCCGGTGGTCCTAGTGTATTCACACACATCACTACCTAAATATATCAAAAAATCCCCCCTGGGAGTGATGTGGTGAACAAGGAGCTTGTACGCATGTGTAAGGAAGTGCCAAGCTATGTGGAAATCACTCCACAAAAGGAAGCTTCAAACTTCTCCCTAGGTAGAGCCTTTGTGAAAAGGTTTGCAATGTTCTCCTGCATGGGCACATATGCCAAGCTGATCTCCCCAGTAGAGAACCTCTCCCTGACATAGTGATAATGCACCTCAATGTGCTTAGTGCGAGCATGGAACACAGGGTTCCTTGCAACTGCCAATGTGCTCTGAATGTCAGTGAAGATGGTGGTGGCAAAAGACTAACCAACACCCAAATGAGCCATAAAGCGTCTGAGCCACACACACTCAACAGCCGCTGTGAAAGCTGCCCTATACTTAGCCTCACAACTGGAAGTGGCCATAGTAGGTTGTTTCTTGCTCAACCAAGATATACATGAGCTACCAAGCATGAAGCAAACGCCACTAGTGGACACCTGAGTGTCATAGCAACGATCCCAATCAGAGTGAGAAAAAGCATGCAAATCTGGCGGTAGTGATCCCCCCTTGGGATAAAACAACCTGAGTAGTCGAGTAACACTCAAGTAAGGAAAGATGCGCTTAACCGCCTGCCAATGCTTGACTCCTGGGCAATGCATAAATCTACTCATCTGTGAGACAACAAACTGAATATTTGGCCTAGTAATGCATAAGTAAATCAAGCATCTAACAGCCTACTAATAGAGAACAACATCAAATGCAGCATCATGAAGACTCAATCATAAACCTATCTCCATAGGAGTGGCAATAGGCTTACGGTCTTGAAGGCCAAAACACTGCAATAATGTGTCAAAATTTTTTGTTTGACACAAAGCCATTCCACCATCAACTTGCATAAATTGAATGGCCAAATAGTGATGCAAATGCCCAAATCAGACATCTCAAATGAGGCATGCAAATCAGCCTTAAAATCAGCAATATTCCTCTCATGAGGACCAGTGATCTCATCAACATAAACCAGAATGATCAGAAGTACATCATTAGCACGCTTAACATATAAGGTGCTTTCAGTTGGATTGTTCTCAAAATAATCTGCAATCAGATAGGCATGTATCTTCTTATACCAAGCATGTGGTGCTTGCTTTAAACCATGTAATGCCTTCTTTAACCTACACACCTGGTTTTCATGCCCTTTTTGCACAAATCCAGAAGGTTGAAAAACATACACTTCTTCATGCAAGTCACCATTTCGAAATGCAGTTTTAATGTCTAGCTGATGTACATTCCAACCATGATGAGCTGCAAGTACACATATGCTCCGAACAGTAGTCATACGGTATGTAGGTGCAAAGCTCTCATAAAAAACAATGCCTCTTTCGTGTGCATAACCCTTTGCAACAAGCCTAGCCTTATACCTATCTGTACCATCTAGTTTACGCTTCAGCTTGTATACCCACTTAGAATGACCTTCTTGCTAGGAGGCAAGTCACATAAAGATCAAGTACCATTCTTCATTATAGCATCATATTCAGATTGCATACCAGCCATCCAATTTTCTGAATTTTGTGCTTCATCAAAAGAAACATGCTCATTCTCATCACAAAGACTAGATGCAGCCATAGCATAGCAATCTGATGCAAAAGAGGCACTATGAGAGCCTAAACGAGTACGATATGACAGAGATGCATCTAATTTGTCATGCAAAGTTTGCACCAGCCATTTTGACATAGTTTTTGCCTACTCAAGATCAACTCTCTCATCAACTAGTGCCTCATGTAAATCTGCATCAGAAATGGAATGATCTGCATCATCACATGAAACCTACAAAGGCTGAGAAGTTGCCTCATTGGGACTAGCACTAGACTGTCCACCTGTAAAAAGAGGCACCAAAGTATCACACATATCTTTGGAGCTAACAGATGTCTTCTATTGGAGATAGATGTCTGCGGAAGCACGCGAACAACACAAAGAAGAAGAAGAAGCTTTGAGCACAAACACACAATAGTGAATGTATTACTAGAGAATGTACAAAGATAAGTAGCCCATTAGGGCAATAGGCGTATATACAAGCCAGGGGAAAAAACCTCCAAAAGAGGGAAAAAAGTGCCCCGACGGTCCTAGTGTGTTCACACACATCACTACCTAAATATATCAACAAATACCCCCTGGGAGTGATGCGGTGAACAAGGAGCTAGCACTCATGTATAAGGAAGTGCCAAGCTATGTGGAAATCACTCCACAAAAGGAAGTAAGCCCAAAGCTTTGCGGAAAGCTTCAAACTTCTCCCTAGGGAGAGCCTTCGTGAAAAGGTCTGCAATGTTCTCCTGCGTGGGAACATATGCCAAGCTGATCTCCCCAGCAGAGAACCTCTCCCTGACATAGTGATAATGCACCTCAATGTGCTTAGTGCGAGCATGGAACACAGGGTTCCTCGCAACTACCAATGCGCTCTGACTGTCAGTGAAGATGGTGGTGGTAGAAGACTGGCCAACACCCAAATCAGCCATAAGGCTTCTGAGCCACACACACTCAACGGTCGCTGTGAAAGTTGCCCTATACTCAGCCTCAAAACTGGAAGTGGCCACAGTAGGCTGCTTCTTGCTCAACCAAGATATACATGAGCTACCAAGCATGAAGCAAAAACCATTGGTGGACACACGAGTGTCATAGCAACCAGCCCAATTGAGTTAGAAAAAGCATGCAAATCTGGCGGTAGTGATCCCCCCTTGGGATAAAACAACCCAAGTAGCCGAGTACCACTCAAGTAGCGAAAGATGCACTTAACCGCCTTCCAATGCGTGACTCCTGGGCAATGCATAAACCTGCTCATCTGTGAGACAGCAAACTGAATATCTGGCCGAGTAATGCATAAGTAAATCAAGCATCCAACAGCTTGCTAATAGAGAACAACATCAAATGCATCTCCAACATCATGAAGACTCAATCGTAAAGCTGTCTCCATAGGAGTGGCAATAGGCTTATAGTCTTCAAGGCCAAAACGCTGCAATAATGTGTCAATATATTTCGTTTGACACAAAGCCATTCCACCATCCACTTGCATAAATTGAATGCCCAAATAGTGATGCAAATGCCCCAAATCAGACATCTCAAATGAGGCATGCAAATCAGCCTTAAAATCAGCAATATGCTTCTCAATAGGACTAGTGAGCAGCATGTCATCAACATTGACAACAATGATCAGAAGCACATCATTAGCACGCTTAACATATAAGGTGCTTTCAATTGGACTGTTCTCAAAACCATGTGCAATCAGATAGGCATGTATCTTCTCATACCAAGCACGTGGTGCTTGCTTTAAACCATATAATGCCTTCTTTAACCTGCACACCTGGTTTTCATGCCCTTTTTGCACAAAGCCACAAGGCTGAAAAACATACACTTCTTCATGCAAGTCACCATTCAGAAATGCTATTTTAATGTCCAACTGATGTACATTCCAACCATGATGGGCTGCAAGTGCACAAATGCTCCGAACAATAGTCATACGGCATGTAGGTGCAAATGTCTCATCAAAATCAATGCCTCTTTCCTGCGCATAACCCTTTGCAACAAGCCTAGACTTATACCTGTCAACTGTACCATCAGGTTTACACTTCAGCTTGTATACCCACTTACTGCCAATGGCCTTCTTGCCAGGAGGCATGTCACATAAAGACCATGTACCATTCTTCATTATAGCATCATATTCAGATTGCATAGCAGCCATCCAATTTTCTGAATTCAGTGCTTCATCAAATGAAACAGGCTCATTCTCATCACAGAGGCTAGACGCAGCAATAGCATAGCAATCTGATGCAAAGGAGGCACTATGAGAGCCTGAACGAGTACGATATGATAAAGGTGCATCTAATTTGCTGTCACGCAAAGTCTGCACCAGCCATTTTGGCATAGTTTTTGCCTGCTCAATATCAGCTCTCTCATCAACAAGTGCATCATGTAAATCTGCATCAAAAATGGAATGATCTGCATTATCATATGAAACCTCCAAAGGCTGAGAAGTTGCCTCATTAGGACCAGCACTAGACTGTCCACCTGTAAAAAGAGGCATCAAAGTATCATACATGTCTTTAGAGCTAACAAATGTCTCCTTAGTACATGAAAGCAATGGCTGAATAACATCTTCTACAAAGACAACATCACGGCTAACCAGAATGCGTTTAGTCTGTGGATGATACAGACGATAGCCTTTACTTTCAGAACTGTACCCAAAAAAAATACATTTTACTGCCTTATCATCCAATTTTCTGTGATGTTGTTCAGGCACTAGTGCATATGCCAAACAACCAAAAACCCGCAGATGAGCAACAGATGGCTTGCGATCATGCCAAGCCTCATATGGAGTGATAGACTGTAGCGCTTTAGTGGGACACCTATTAAGTACATATGCTGCACACATGACAGCCTCAAGCCAGAAACTATGTGGTAAAGCCTGACTTTTGACCATACACCTCGCCATCTCCATGAGCGACCTGTTCTTTCGTTCAGCAACTCCATTCTGTTGAGGTGTATACGACACTGATCACTGGTGTTTATCCCACGTTCAGCCAGAAATGCATTAAAATCAGAAGACATATATTCCCCCCCTCGATCAGAACGGAGGGTGCCCATTTTACATGCTAACAAATTTTCAGCCAAAACCAAAAACTGTTTGAAGCACAAAAACACTTTGGTTTTTGCCTTCAATGGATATACCAATGCTTGCCTGGAAAAATCATCAATGAAAGTCACGAAGTAAAGATAGTTTCCAAAAGAAGGTGTTTGCATAGGACCACAGACGTCACTATGTGCAAGCTGCAATTTCTGCGTAGCCCGAACTGATCCATCTTTTGGAAAGGAGGAATGCTGTATTTTGCCCAAAATATAGCCTTCACATACATGTTTTCTAGGTGCCTCAAGCTTGGGCAAAGAAGACACCATATCAGATTTCTGCAGGCGTAGCAAACTAGCAAAATTTAGATGACCAAAGCATGCATGCCAAAGCTTTGCATCTGAGATAGCCTGAGAATCATGAACTGCACATGCCGAATCATTCACAGATCTTTCATAGTCTATGAGCTTATAAAGCCCACGGCATAAAATGCCAGAAGCAATAATAACATCGCCATTTGATAAATCATGAACTGTACATCTGTCATCAACAAATTTCACAACCAAGCCAATCTTGGCTAATGCAGAAACTGATAACAGATTCTTCTTGATCCATGGCACAAATAAAGCATCTGACAAGGTGAAAGAACTACCATCAGCAGTAGTCAGAATGATCTTACCAACTCTCATAACAGGATAAGAGGAGTTGTTGGCACATGTGACAGTATTCCCTATAGGGGCAGGCTCGAGTGAAGAGAAGAAACTACGCTGCAAGGTAATATGTTTGGTCGCCCCACTGTCAAAGTACCAAACATCTGAGTCCACTGCAGACATGCACTGCTCATGAGAAGATGGGTCAAAACTGCAAACAGTAGTAAACGCCCATTCTTCTTCCTGCACAAGATTTGCAGACTCTGTTTTTGGTGTAGAGGCCTCTGCAACAACCATTCCAGCCTCTTTCTTCTTTGCCTCTTTTGCAGCCAATTTTGGACAGTTCTTTATGATATGATCATTCCCTTTACAGTGCTTGCAAAACAATTTCTGCTTTTCTGATTTCTTCTCATCTTTATCCTGGTTCTTCGAATGTGCAGCATTTGCAGATTTCTGCTTACTAGTAGAAGAGCTCCATTTTCCTTTGCCCTTCTGACTAGCCAGGAAAGCTTGATCTGCAAGACGCATAATGGACCTGTTGTGCCTGGACTGATCTTCCTGCAACAGAACAAAGACTAACTCCTCAAATGATAAGGCATTCGGATTGGCTTTCATCATCAACCGAAGAGTAGAAGCAAAACTCTGATATGAATCGGGAAGACCATTCAGAACGGTCTGCACAAGTGAGCTATCTGGTATAACCTCATCAGCAGAAATCAACTGTTCGTTCAAATCTTTGATCTTTGTTAGGCAACTGTCCATAGAATCACCTTCATTCATGTGCTCACTCTCCAACTGTTTTTGGAGGTAAGCAACACGAGCCTCATTCCTAGCTTGGTACAATGTGGTTAGTGTATCCCAAGCATCCCTAGATGTTCTGCAAGAGCGAATATGAGGAATAATGGCACATTTGATAGACAAGGCTATCAATGCATGTGCCTAGGCATCTCTGCCATCCCAACGAATTTTCTCTGCAGTAGGTGCAACAGAAACAACAGCACGAACAGGAATCTGCGGAATATCATCTTCGACACCATCTTCATCAGCTCCAGCACTTGTATTTGCAGTACCTGTAGTTGCAGGTGTAACAGGACGTCTTTCAACACCCTGAACAATGTTCCACACTCCTTTTGCAACCAATACATGTCGCATCATATAAGCCCATAATAGGTAGTTGGTACCATCCAACTTATCCTCAATAGCCAACATACGGAATACATCACTGCTTTCAGCCATGGCCGGTGACTAAAATACCTTGATGCAGAAAATTGATTGTATCTCAAAAAGTTGAACAGAACTACCCAGATGAGTTCTGTTAGACCTGTAGGAGACTCCGAGACGCTTAAACTGGCGAACAGAAACTGGTATATACCTTTGGCACAAAAAGACAAAATAGCCTACACAAGCGTTGCGATAGTGCGTTCGGAGGCCGAAACGAGCTCATATGAAGTCAGACCTGCTCTGATACCAATTGTTGGAGATAGATGTCTACGAAAGCACGCGAACAGCTCAAGGAAGAAGAAGAAGCTTTGAGCACAAACACACAATAGTGAATGTATTACTAGAGAATGTACAAAGATAAGTAGCCCATTAGGGCAATAGGCGTATATACAAGTCGGGGGAAAAAAACCTCCTAAAGAGGGAAAAAAGTGCCCCGACGGTCCTAGTGTGTTCACACACATCACTACCTAAATATATCAACATCTCCTTAGTACATGAAATAGCATCTTCCACAAAAACAACATCACGGCTAACCGGAATGCGTTTAGTCTGTGGATGATACAAATGATAGCCTTTACTTTCAGAACTGTACCCAACCAAAATACATTTTACTGCTTTATCATCTAATTTTTTGCGATGTTGTTCAGACATTAATGCATATGCTAAACACCCAAAAACACGTGAATGAGCAACAGATGGCTTGCAATCATGCCAAGCCTCATATGGAGTGATAGATTGCAGCACTTTAGTGGGACACCTGTTAAGTACATAGGTTGCACACATGACAGCCTCAAACCAGAAACTATGTGGTAAAGCCTGTCTCTTGACCATATGCCTCGCCATTTCCATGAGTGAAATGTTCTTTTGTTGAGCAACTCCATTCTATTAAGGTGTATACGGCACTGTACACTGTTGTTTTATCCCACGTTCAACCACAAATGCATTAAAATTAGAAGACATATATTTTCTCCCTCGATCTGAACGGAGGGTGCCTATTTTACATGCTGACAGATTTTCAGCCAAAACCAAAAATTGTTTGAAGCACATGAACACTTCGGACTTTGCCTTCAATGGATATACCCATGCATGCCTGGAAAAAGCATCAATGAAAGTCACGAAGTAAAGATAATTTCCAAAAGAAGGTGTCTACATAGGACCACAGACATCACTATGTACAAGTTGCAATTTTTGAGTAGCCCAAACTGAACCATCTTTTGGAAATGAGGAAAGCTGCATTTTGCCCAAAATACATCCTTCACAAACATGTTTTCTAGGTGCCTCAAGTTTTGGCAAAGAGGACACCATTTCAGATTTCTGTAGGCATAGCAAACTAGCAAAATTTAGATGACCAAAGCGTGCATGCCAAAGCATTGCATCTGACATAGCCTGAGAATCATCTACTGCACATGCCAAATCATTCAAAGATCTTTCATAGTCTATGAGCTTATATAGCCCACAACATAAAATGCCAGAAGCAATAATCAGATCGCCATTTGAGAGATCATGAACTGTACACCTATCATCAACAAATTTCACAACCAAGTCAATCTCGGCTAATGCTGAAACTGATAAGAGGTTCTTCTTGATCCTTGGGACAAATAAAGCATCTGACAAAGTGAAAGAACTACCATCAGCAGTAGTCAAAATGATCTTACCAACTCCCATAAGAGGAGTTGTGGGTGCATGCAACAATATTTTGTGTAGGGGCAGGCTTGAGTGAAGAGAAGAAACTGCACTATGAAGTAATATGTTTGGTCACCCCACTATCAAAATACTAAGCATCTGAGTCTACTGCAGACATGCACTGCTCATGAGAAGATGGGTCAAACCTGCAGACAGTAGTAGACACCCATTCTTCTTCCTACACAAGATTAGTAGAATCTATTTTTTGTGTGAGGCCTCTGCAATAACCATTCCAGCCTCTTTCTTCTTTGCCTCTTTAGCAACCAGTTTTGGACAGCTCTTTATGATATGATCATTCCCTTTACAGTTCTTGCAAAACAATTTCTGCTTTTCTATTTTTTTCTCATCTTTATCTTCCTTCTTCGAATGTGCAACATTTGCAGATTTCTGCTTACTAGTTGAAGAGCTCCATTTTCCTTTGCCCTTCTGACTAGCCAAGAAAGCTTGATCTGCAACACACATAATGGACCTGTTCTGCCCGGACTGATCTCCTGCAACATAACAGAGACTAAATCCTCCAATGACAAGGCATTTGGATTGCCTTTCATCATCAACCGAAGAGTAGAAGCAAAACTCTGATATGAATCAGAAAGACCATTCAGAACAGTCTGCACAAGTGAGTTATCTGGTATAACCTCATCAGCAGAAATCAACTGCTCCTTCAAGTCTTTGATCTTTGTTAGAAAACTGTCCATAGAATCACCTTCATTCATGTGCTCACTCTCCAACTGTTTTTGAAGGTAAGCAACATGTGCCTCATTCCTAGCTTGGTACAATGTGGTAAGTGTATCCCAAGCATCCTTAACTGTTCTCCAAGAGAGAATGTGAGGAATAATGGCATGTTTGATAGACAAAGCTATCAATGCATGTGCCTAGGCATCTCTGCCATCCCAATGAATTGGCTCTGTAGTAGGTGCAGCAGAAACCACAGCATAAACAGGAATATGCAAAATATCATCATGTTCGACACCTTCTGCCTTAGCTTCTGTACCTCCAGTTGAAACAGTTGCAGGTGTGATAGGATGTTTTTCAACACCTTGCATAATGTTCCATAGTCCTTTTGCAACCAATACATGTCTCATCATATAAGCCCATAATGGGTATTTGGTACCATCCAACTTATCCTCAACGGCCAAGATATGGAATACATCACTGCTTTCAGCCATGGGCGGTGACTAAAATACCTTGATGCAGAAAATTGACTATATCGCAAAAAGTTGAACATAACTGCCGAGATGAATTTCGCTAGACCTGTAGCAGACTTCGAGACGCTTATACTGGCGAACAAAATTGGTATATACCTTTGGCACAAAAAGACAAAATAGCCTGCACAAGCGCTACGATTCTGAGACTACAACCGGAGGAGTGTTGACGGCACCCTAGATGAAGTGGTGACCTGCTCTGATACCAATTGTTGGAGATAGACGTCTGCGAAAGCACGCGAACAACACAAGGAAGGAGAAGAAGCTTGGAGCACAACACACAATACTAAATATATTACTAGAGAATGTACACAGATAAGTAGCCCATTAGGGCAATAGGCATATATACAAGCCGGGGGAAAAAAACCTCCTAAAGAGGGAAAAAGTGCCCCGGCGGTCCTAGTGTGTTGACACACATCACTACCTAAATATATCAACACCTTATCATCAGGAAGAGAAGGGGGAGTCTGGGGGCTTTTTGCTCGGATGCGCAATGTCTCATGTGTCCCACTCAACTCCTATCAGGGGGGGATAATACACAAAGAACGACGGGGGAGAAGGGTGAATGTTTCGGGCCCTAGGGTAAGTCCATTTTTGGCAATAGATCAGGAGCTTTTGAAGGCCGCTCAACGGAGAGCTTGAGATCAGCAGGTCTTGACGTCATAAAGGGGGGGAGGGGGGGACCACAGTCATTATTTCTTGAAGGAGTGGCTTGCATGCTAGGTGTACCCACGTCTGTAGAGAAGGGATGGTGAGCATTCAAAGGGAAAGAGTGGAATCTCGTGTACGGAGGTCAAAAAGAGGAAGGGAGGAGGGCTCTTCTTCTACAGTTTTTTCCTTCTGGGAGTTGAAGAGAGGCAGTTACATACAAGAGGATATTGCAAGTCCTTTTCAGCCATCACCCTAGAGATAAGCAATATTCTAAGACCCCGTACCCTTAGGGAAGATAGAAGAAAAAAATTGAAGGGTGCTGGACTTGTATCGATACTTCAAAGTCTGCAACAGATCCATCCCGATATTGTCTCTCTAGCTTCTTGGATCCTGATTTCTCAGGTTTTCATGTAAGGATGAGTTTCAACTAGAAATGAAGCATCATAGTTGTTAGTTCCTCGCTTGAGCAAAGATGCCTGTAGGGTTGCAGCTACCAGATGTGCAAAAGGTACCAACAATGAAGTCAAAGATCGATGACCTTAGCGTAGAGGCATAATGAACAGCTATGAGCTACAGATAACAGAACCTACTACAAGTGAGCCTAATGGATGGTGTTGAAAAATGGTGATCTTAAGACTCTAAAAGATACACAAGGAACACTATCATGATTCATCTAGGTGTCTCAGAGTGTGGCAATTCACTCCTTGGGGTTTTATTTCAGGTATTCTCAAGCTTTGTATAATTTAAAACACCTCTTGCTATTAAACAGAAGATTGCATATTCTTCTCAATCGGGAAGGATGACCGTGCATCAATGAGCTTCAAATCTCTACATCTTGTATGCGCCCGCTACTAAGAATACAACTGTAAGAGTTTTATCATATTGTCCTAGCAAAGGTAGTGTGAAGTTGTTGTGTACCCTCCTAATGCTTGCTTCAAAGCAATTGTGTGTTCTCTGCAATGCATTCTCCTTTCCGTTGCAATCATCAGTTCGAACTAATATTATCATGTGTTGAGTCATTGACAATACTAGAGGTAAATAGACCTTTCAGCTTGACAGTTAGCATGGTCTATATTAGAAAATGTATTTTCTGAGTACATACATATATAGCGGGTAGTTGCAATGGAAGGAAGATATGGTTGTTGCAATGCGTGAGAAAGAGGATTCAGAAAAATTGGGTGTTGTGTAGTTGTTCTAGCTGAGGATGCTGATGAGGTACGTTGCTATCATGGGTGATTGAGCTCGCAAAGTTTTGTTGCCTGCCTATGATTCTCAAGCATATTTGTTGGAATGTCAACCAGTTGGTCTATCCATGGTAGATTAGCGGGCAGTCGTCCTTCGTACAATGTAAATGATTTCCTATGATATAGTTGCGAGAGTGAGAAAGCATGTGTGAGTGAGAAGGATAAAAGGTGTGGAACTATGTGTGGAGAGAGTGTGAGAGCATGGGTGTGGGTGTATGTAGGTATAAACGCGTGCATGAGAGAGAGAGAGAGAGAGAGAGAGAGAGAGAGAGAGAGAGAGAGAGAGAGAGAGAGAGAGAGAGAGAGAGAGAGAGAGAAGGTGCATGCAAGATATTTCTATCTTCTATGCTTTATGGAAGAACATATAATGATGCATTATGTAACTTTCGGGTTCTAAGGATTGTGAATCAGTATCCTGCTGTTGAACTTATTTCGATTAATTGGGTTTTGTATGCTTTATAATTTTGTTGAATTGCATTATCCTTGATAAGATTGCATCTGGATTGCAGTAAGCTTGGAGCACCATAATGTGTTTCTCACCAGTATTTCTATTTCAATTAAGGTCTGATTCTCAAAATATTTATGTTAGTGAGGGTAGTCTTATCCTTCTTTCATCTGTAACTGGGAGTGGTAGTAGCTATCTAGAATTGCTCAGTAGAGGAATAGTTTCTTGGGCGAAACTGGGAGTTGGCAAATCTAATATTGAATTCTATCTCCGTCATTGGCAAATCTTAACCTGGAAGTGGTAGTAGCTATCTAGAATTGCTCAGTAGAGGAATAGTTTCTTGGGCGAAACTGGGAGTTGGCAAATCTAATATTGAATTCTATCTCCGTCATTGGTATTCAACCACATGTAACAGCAGTCAACGTGATTTCATGATAAGTGTGGTCCCCAAGTAGGGCTGTTGTGCGCTAGTGTGGGGCGTCTTTGTGTGTGTGTGGGCAAGAGCGAAAGAAAGAAAAAGAGAGTGAGAGGGAACTAGTGCAAGAACATGTGTATAAGTGGGTATAGGTGAAAGGTGTGTGTGAGTGCATGAGAGAGGAAGTGGGGGGAGGGGGCAGAGGAAGGAAGAAGGAGAGAGAGAAAGAGAGTGCGAGTAAGAGGGTGTGCATGTGAGTGCATGCAAGGTGCATAGGGTTGCTAGGCGTGTGGAAGTATATGCGTGTGCAAGTGTGAGTGTGAGAGTGAGTGAAAAAGAGAGTGATGAAAGAGAAAGGGAACTGGCAAGAGTGAGAGGAAGGAGTTAGGAATGAGAGCAAGAGTAAGAGAAAAGAAAGAACGGGGAAATAAGTGGAACAAGAGCACATAAGTAAGGAGACTCTGTGACTCCAAGGGTCAGTCACTGTAGTTGGATTTTGGAGTACATCTAGATTCGGGTCTCCATTCTCTTCTCTTCCCACATATACATTTGAATACTATTGGGTGACTTAGAGCAAGAGAAGTGGACTAATCTTGAGCAATTTAGGCAATCCATAAGTGTATGTAGGCACCTTTTCCTTGGCCATAGGACCCTATCAGCCTTCCAACTACAAAGAAGCTCAAGGCCAACCTGAGTGGGAAGAAGCTATGCAAGTGGAAATGGATGCAATCGAGAAGAACAAGACTTGGACCCTTGTTCCTAAGCCCAAAAATCATCAAGTCATAGGAGTTAAGTGGCTCTATAAAGTTAAGTACAAATCAGATGGCACATTAGATAAGTACAAAGCAAGACTTGTAGCCAAAGGATATAAGCAATAAGATGGCATTGACTATGAAGAAACCTTTGCCGCTACTGAAAGGTTTACCACCATAAGGATCATTCTAGCATTAAATGCACATTTCAAGTGGCCCATCTACCAACTGGACGTCAAAAGTGCTTTCCTCAATGGAGATCTTCAAGAAGAAGTATATGTCGACCAGCCTGAAGGTTTCAAGATCAAAGAAAAAGAGATCAAGTCTACAAGCTTCACAACACGCTTTATGGACTTAAGCAAGCTCCCAGGACCTAGTATGAAGAGATTCACAAGTTCTTCAAAGATAAAGGATTTCAAAGAAGTAGTGCCAACGCAAAGTTATACATCTATCAAAATGAGTCCTTACTAGCCATCATGATCCTCTATGTAGATGACTTGATCTTGACATGCTCAAATGAATAACGCTCCAATTCATCATCACACAACTTCACCTTGAGTACTTTATGATAGATCTTTGACTACTTCACTACTTCTTTAGTATGGAATTTCGGCAAACAAAAGAAGGCATATTCCTATCACAGAAGAAGTACTGCTCTAATCTTCTTTCTAGATATAACATGGACTAGTGTTACTCAGTATCTACACCACTTGATCCCAACATCAAGCTCACACTAGAGGATTCATAATCACTTATGGATGTGCATATTTATCGACAGCTTCTTGGATCATTACTCTACCTTGCCAACACTAGACCAGATATTGCCTATGCAATTGGTATACTCAGTGAGTTTGCACATAAACCTCGATAGGCACATTGGAATGCTACTTAGAGACTACTTTGATATCTTGCCCTCGCTTGAAATCATGGTCCTTGGTGCAGAGGGGGCATTGAACTCCTCAGATATTCAGATTTAGATTGGGCTAGTGATCTTGATTCTTGATGGCCCACTTTCAGATACATATTCTTGCTTGGCTCAGGACCTATCTCTTGGGCAAGTAAGAACTAGCTTATAGTTGCTCTATCATCCACCGAGGCCGAGTACCAAGCATCCAACTTCATAGCATGTGAGGCCATCTAGCTTCGATGTTTAGTATCTGACATTGGTGTTCTGCAGGCCAGTTTGACATGCATCCGCATGAACAAACAGTTAGCCTTGGCCATTGCCAAGAATCCAGTGTTCCACACAGTAAAAGCACATTGAAATCTAGTATCACTTCATCAATGATAAGGTCGTATCTCAAGAGATTACTCTAGAGTAGTGTACCACTCAAGAGAACCTAGTGGACATGTTCACAAAGGCTCTATCTCTAGTTTTGCTCAAACACTTGGTGGACCTCTGCAACATTCAGCCACTCCAAAATGGAGCTGTAGAGGGGTATTGATGACATGATTGCTCCACATTATTTACATTTGTATCTGCATGAGTGGATCTCTATTTTGTATCAAGGAGGCACTCCATTGCTCTAGTTCTTGAAACTTCTGCCAAAGGAGCTTGCTGCTATGATATTTGGCTGTGACCATGCGACAAACAATGAATGTTTTACACAACTTCTCTTCGGCCTTCGAGCTTCTCATATCAGCTGTGTGAAGAATGTCCAACCAGGGATGCTACTATTTTTGTTTAATTATCATGATCGCATGTTGCATGGTATTTTTGAGACAGACAACTATGGAGAGATGAACATCAATCCATATGCATGGACTAATGGGAAGCAGAAGACACAATTTCCAACTCAGACATGTGTATGGGTGAGATGTCAGTGTGCACCATTAACAAAAACCATATATAAAGAAGCATTAGTAGTGAATTATGTGAATTATGCACAACTTTACATTCTATTTGAGTTAAATCATGTGCAGATAGATAAGCTTATATCTCTTTATATGAGAAACTCACTGAGTGGCAATAGACATGTTGTGGGTTTACAATGTGGGTCCATGTCAGCGGATAAAGGAGAAGATTTTGACAGTTGGATGAAATCCAAAAAACCTCAAACCACTGCTTTAAAAGCATGGGAAAATGTTATTGCCTTCACCTCAACATAGAATTTTGGGTATTCTATATTGGAGTACAAAGGAGCCATCTCACCAGAGCAAGACTGCTGCTTCATCAAGCTTTAATTCTGATGAAGCCCTTGAAGAACACACAAAGAGTGAAAAGCATCATGAGAGAACTGAGAAACTTCAGGAACTAAATGGCATTGGCAAGGATCTTCAAAAGATGCTACACAAAAAACAAGCATTATCTATTCACATGATGACTAAAACAAAAATGGAACATGCTTCATAGCTTGCACTCATGGAATCAAGGGTTCTATTGTCCACATTCAACTCACGCAACTTTTTGTTCGATTGTCATATTGCCTTGAGTGCCAATGTTTGATGGTGAAAGCATCACAAAGCCTATTCAAGATGAATATGTGATCAATGTGAACTCGACAAGAATGTGAGAAGTGGATCATGGACGATGCATTCTAGGTTCAAGGAGATTAAGACTTCTTCAAGATTAAATCAGGGAAGCACTTTTGAACCCTTCTGTTGACTTTCTAGATATTTACATAACTTTTATGCATGTGCATTCGTAGGAGGCTACCACAAGCATTTAAATAGTGTTATACTTTTGTCTATTTTTTTAATAAGAAGACACATGGATGTGCGGTTGATCATGCAAAGTATGTATATATTTGATGGTTTGCAAGAAACGATTGAAAGAAATACAAGGTTTTGCAACACAAATTGTGTTGTTAGCATTTTATGTTTTTGTAGGTTATGGAGTCCAAGTATTAGTTTATGGCATGCATGTCGTGGCCTTGCCAAGCCCTATGTTGTTGGATGGCCTGTGTGCCATTGAGTTTATGGCTAATTTTTTTAGGGATTCCATTTCTTGGGGAAATGTTGTGGAAATTTTTCCCACCTCATGGCGTCATATACGCACTTGCATTTGGAGAAAAATCAAAATCAAGCTTGTAGCATAGTGCACCGACACTATAACATCCATACTCACATCCATACCCACCTCCATACCCATGACTGTATCCCTCCCCAAATCCATGGCCTCAGTCTAGATCAGTCCTTGCTCACCCTCTAAGAACTGAGTTAGAAGGATTATTGAGAGCCTATCATGATAGAATAAAAGCAAGACCATCAACTGAGTAGTATGACAAATGCTACCAAAGGGGGACCTAGAAAAGGAACATCTAGCCATATGCCAACAAATGATAGAGATAACTAAGAAAAATTTCTCAAAACAATTTGTATCACATGTAGGCCAAAAGAGAACTTCCAACAAGAGGTTAAGGTGAACTTCTAGAAATCTTTGAATGAATATAAAAAAACGGCAAGAGCACAATAGAAACTAAAACATCCAGTCCCTAAATCCCATGCAACTCAACTCTAGTGCTTTCAAAATCCATCCAAGCTAGGATTCCCCTACATTAGGAGGACATTTTAGTGTGAGATATGGAAGGTTTATGGCAAGGTGAACTTTGGAATTAAGTTTTAGAGCCAAAATGGAAGAAAGGGACCCATGCACAAAATAAAGCTCCTTTCTTAGAGTTCCTAGATGTGTGATGAATTAGTGAGACGTGACTTATCTCTTAATGAGCCATTAAGTATGTACTCATGGGAATTCAGAAGCACACTCTCAATCTCTACCTTCCTAAATATGAGATTACGAAGTAGCTTCTGAGTGTAAGAAAGTTCAATCCCACACACACACACACACACACACACACACACACACACACACACACACACACACACACACACACACATATATATATATATATATATATATATATATATATATATATATATATATATATATATATATATATATATATATATATATATATATATATATATATATATGTGTGTGTGTGTGTGTGTGTGTGTGTGTATATATATGTGTGTGTGTGTGTGTAATACACACATATGTATATATATGCATATACATACATACATACATATAAATATACAGGAAAAGTGTAACGAACTAAATGATTAGGACCATCAGGTTATGGAGAGATGAATCTCCTCCCAACTCTTTGCCTGTATATATAACTACTCAAATCAACAAGGACCACAAATGTAACTCGAGTCCAAAGGTGCATGTGCGATCTCCACCACTAGTTTAGTAGCTTCCACATGCATGCATACACACACATGCATACATACACACACATGCATGCACACATGCATATATCACAAAAACATACACATACATACATACACCTCTCTCTCTCTATCACACACACACATAGACATGCATAGACACACATGCATACATACACAACATGCATACACACATATATAGGGATACACATACACACATATATCAAACACACATGCGGATACATACACATCACACACACATAGACACACATGCATCACAAATTCATGGAATACTTTTCCCTATTGGGCGCGAAGATGTTATGTAGAATGTTGGAGAAAGTATGCCAGTTACTTTTGGTCAACCTCATTCTAACTTGATGAAATTTGTCCAACTTAGGGTACCTTTTCTCTAATACCAATGTAATGAACTAAATCATTAGAACACCAACTGCTAGAGAGATGAATCTCCTCCCATCCATATGCCTCTATGTATAGCTACTTGAATCAATGAGGAACATGAATGTAAGTGGAGTCCATAGATGCATGTGTGATTTCCACCACTCCTTTAGTACCTTCCACTAACATACACTAGTCGTAGGTGTACTCACCACTCAAGTTAAGTCTCTCTAGACTCAATTCAAATCATGTTAATGTGAGTAAGAAGGTCTAGAGACCTTTAGATAAAACTTAAGTCTAATCTCAACATCTTTGTCCATTCACATAGGTGACCAAATGCTTTTGATTTGAGATCTATCTTAATGACCAGACACTTATGTCATAGACTATAATATTTTCCCCCCTTGTGGGAGAGATTTTCATCCTAAAAAACAAAGCTACATACAAAATTGTAGGCATGCCCCCAAGCCTCATATTCTAACATAGAAGAACATGTTTCATTTGTGGTGGAATTCACCTCATATTCCAATTGAATAAAGGGGAATCTGTTGTCTAGTGTAGTCATGTATTTTCACTATCACCATCATCATGATAAAACATCATCATAGTCTCATCTTCATTATCTTTATTGAATTATGCCATTTCTTATATTATTAAATCTATGTTTTCATAAATGACATCAACTATCGATGGATTAATATCAATTTTTTATAGTTCTTCATCTTCATCAACTTTAGAATCATCACATAGATTATTAACACTATCGTCATGTAGATTATTATCATTATCATATAGAATGATTATTATTTCACTCTCAAATGTCAATATATCAATATTTGAATATGAACCATCATCACGATTTTCTTCAATCTCTCTAATATTAAAGTTGTCAAACAATGATCAACCTCTAGACTGAACATGAATAAGTTGCTACTAAGGATGAGCATCAAGGTTTTTGCAAAAACAAATCTTGTTCAATATGCATAGGAAGAATATATGGTTCTTTTATAAATCTTATTATCTTGGAATAATCAGTTGCCAAAAACCCAGATAGTTATCTTCTCAATGTGGAATTATTACCCTTACACTCAGCTCAAAACCAATCAATGTTCAAAATAACTTATCAAACTATAAGAAACAAAAATTCATTATTATGTGCTTAAAATAATAATAGTTATTATGAAGAAAATATAATTTTTTTTTACTTGTTTGAAGATACAAAATGATATTTTTTAGATTCCAACTATGGTCCCTATGGAGACAAGCTCACAGTCTATAAGGTTTGTGCCTTTTGAACTCACACATGACAATTGGTTGAAAGAAGAGTTTGATTATGATATGTTGTCCATGAGCCCACATATTTTTGTATATTTGGGCCTACAATAATAAATAAATATTAGAAGAGAGAAAAATATAAATATATGTGTAAGAATATGACATTAGTAGAAAAAAGTTATCTTTCTTACACAATCTATCATTAACTCTTTGTGCATCTGAGATAGTCTCATTATTTCCATTGGCTTGTTGCATAAGAGTACATAACTAATCTATAAAAGAAGAATTTTTTGTTGATATATTTAGGTAGTGATGTGTGTGAACACTCTAGGACCGCCGGGGCACTTTTTTCCCTCTTTAGGAGGTTTTTTTCCCCCGGCTTGTATATACGCCTATTGCCCTAATGGGCTACTTATCTTTGTACATTCTCTAGTAATACATTCAGTATTGTGTGTTTGTGCTCCAAGCTTCTTCTTCTTCCTTGTGCTGTTCGCGTGCTTCCACAGACATCTATCTCCAACAATTGGTATCAAAGCAAGTCGTCGCTTCATCTAGGGCGCCGTCGACACTCCTGCATTTGAGGTCTCAGATTCGCACAAAATTTGGTGAGCATACTCATGGTATTTCAGAGATCAAAACAGCTTCACTCTGTGGTGCCGAAATCGATCTGAGCTCCTTTCGGCCTTCGAATGCATTATCACAGTGCTTGTGCAGGCTATTTCGTCTTTTTGTGCCAAAGGTATATACCAGTTTCTGTTCGCCAGTATAAGCATCTCGAAGTCTGCTACAGGTCTAGCAGAATTCGTTGGGGCAGTTCTGTTCAACTTTTTGAGATACAATCAATTTTCTGCATCAAGGTATTTTAATCACCGGCCATGGCTGAAAGCAGTGATGTATTCCATCTGCTGCAGGTCTAGCACAATTCGTTGGGGCAGTTTTGTTCAACTTTTTGAGATACAGTCAATTTTCTGCATCAAGGTATTTAGTCATCGATCATGGCTGAAAGCAGTGATGGTACCAACTACCCATTATGGGCTTATATGATGCGACATGTATTGGTTGCAAAAGGATTGTGGAACATTGTGCAGGGTGTTGAAAGATGTCCTATTACACCTCTGACTATAGGTACTGCAAATACAAGTGCTGGAGCTGATGAAGATGGTGTCGAAGATGATATTCCGCAGATTCCTATTCGTGCTGCTGTTTTTGCTGCACCTACTGCAGAGTAGATTTGTTGGGATGGCAAAGATGCCCAGACACATCCATTGATAGCTTTCTCTCTCAAACCTGCCATTATTCCTCATATTCGCTCTTGCAGAACAGCTAAGGATGTTTGGGATACACTTACCACATTGTAACAAGCCAGGAATGAGGCTCATATTGCTTACCTCCAAAAATAGTTGGAGAGTGAGCACATAAATGAAGCTGATTCTATGGACAGTTTCCTGAAAAGATCAAAGACTTGAAGGAACAATTGATTTTTGCTGATGAGGTTACACTAGATAGCTCACTTGTGCAGATCGTTTTGAATGGTCTTCCCGATTCATATCAAAGTTTTGCTTCTACTCTTCGGTTGATGATGAAAGGCAATCCAAATGCCTTGTCATTTGAGGAGTTAGTCTCTGTTCTGTTGCAGGAAGATCAATCCAGGCAAAACAGGTCCATTATGCGAGTTGCAGATCAAGCTTTCCTGGCTAGTCAGAAGGGCAAAGGAAAATGGAGCTCTTCAATTAGTAAGCAGAAATCTACTAATTCTGCATATTCGAGGAAGGAAGATAAAGATAAGAAGAAATCAGAAAAGCAGAAATTGTTTTGTAAGTATTGTAAAGGGAATGATCATATCATAAAGAACTGTCCAAAACTGGCTGCTAAAGAGGCAAAGAAGAAAGAGGCTGGAATGGTTGTTGCAGAGACCTCTACACCCAAAACAGAGTCTGCAAATCTTGTGCAGGAAGAAGAATGGGCGTTTACTACTGTCTACAATTTTGACCCATCTTCTCATGATCAATGCATGTCTGTAGTAGATGCAGATGTTTGGTACTTTGACAGTGGGGCGACCAAACATATTACCTCGCAGCGTAGTTTCTTCTCTTCACTCGAGCCTGCCCCTACAGGGAATACTGTTACATGCGCCAACAGCTCCTCTTATCCTGTTATGGTAGTTGGTAAGATCATTTTGACTACTACTGATGGTAGTTCTTTCACTTTGTCGGATGCTTTATTTGTGCCAGGGATCAAGAAGAATTTGTTATCAGTTTCTACATTAGGCAAGATTGGCTTGGTTGTGAAATCTGTTGATGACAGATGTACAGTTCATGATCTATCAAATGGTGATGTTATTATTGCTTCTGGAATTTTATGTCGTGGACTGTATAAGCTCATAGACTATGAAAGATCTGAAAATGATTTGGCATGTGCAGTAAATGATTCTCAGGCTATGTTAGATGCAAAGCTTTGGCATGCACGCTTTGGTCATCTCAATTTCGCTAGTTTGCTACGCCTGCAGAAATCTGAAATGGTGTCCTCTTTGCCCAAACTTGAGGCACCTGGAAAGCATGTTTGTGAAGGCTATATTTTGGGCAAAATGCAGCATTCCTCCTTTCCAAAAGATGGTTCAGTTCGGGCTACACAGAAATTGCAGCTTGTACATAGTGATGTCTGTGGTCCTATGCAGACACCCTCTTTTGGAAATTACCTTTACTTCGTGACTTTCATTGATGATTTTTCCAGGCATGCATGGGTATATCCACTCAAAGTAAAGTCCGAAGTGTTCATTTGCTTTAAACAGTTTTTGGTTTTGGCTGAAAATCTTTTAGCATGTAAAATGGGCACCCTCCGTTCTGATCGAGGGGGGGAATATATGTCTTCGGATTTTAATGCATTTCTGGCTTGCTGAACGAAAGAATAGGTCAATCATGGAGATGGCGAGGTGCATGGTCAAGAGTCAAGCTTTACCACATAGTTTCTAGCTTGAGGCTATCATGTGTGCAGCATATGTACTGAACACGTGTCCCACTAAAGCGCTGCAGTCTATCACTCCATAAGAGGCTTGGCATGACCGAAAGCCATCTGTTGCTCATCTACGTGTTTTTGGTTGTTTGGAATATGCACTAGTGCCTGAACAACATTGCAGAAAATTGGATGATAAGGCAGTAAAATGTATTTTTGTTGAGTACAATTCTGAAAGTAAAAGCTATCATCTGTATCATCCACAGACTAAACGCATTCTGGTTAGCCGTGATGTTGTCTTTGTGGAAGATGCTATTCAGCCATTGCTTTCATGTACTAAGGAGACATCTATTAGCTCCAAAGACATGTATAATACTTTGATGCCTCTTTTTACAAATGGACAATCTAGTGCTGGTCCTAATGAGGCAGCTTCTCAGCCTTTGCAGGTTTCATATGATGATGCAGATCATTCTATTTCTGATGTAGATTTACATGATGCACTTGATGAGAGAGCTGATATTGAGCAGGCAAAAACTATGCCAAAATGGATGGTGCAGACTTTGCATGACAGCAAAGTCTACACATGGTTTTGAGAACAGTCCAACTGAAAGCACCTTATATGTTAAGCGTGCTAATGATGTGCTTCTGATCATTGTTATCTATGTTGATGACATGCTACTCACTGGTCCTATTGAGAAGCATATTGCTGATTTCAAGGCTGATTTGCATGCCTCATTTGAGATGTCTAATTTGGGGCATTTGCATCACTATTTGGGCATTCAGTTTATGCAAGTTGATGGTGGAATGGCTTTGTGTCAAACAAAATAAAATGACACATTATTGCAGCGTTTTGGCCTTGAAGACTGTAAGCCTATTGCCACTCCTATGGAGACAGGTTTACGATTGAGTCTTCATGATGTTGGAGATGCTTTTGATGCTGTTCTCTATCAGCACGCTGTTGGATGCTTGATTTACTTATGCATAACTCGGCAGATATTCAGTTTGCTGTCTCACAGATGAGCAAGTTTATGCATTGCCCAGGAGTCACGCATTGGAAGGCAGTTAAGTGCATCTTTCGCTACTTGAGTGGTACTCGGCTACTTGGGTTGTTTTATCCCAAGGGGGAATCACTACCGCCAGATTTGCATGCTTTTTTTTGACTCAGATTGGGCTGGTTGCTATGACACTCGTGTGTCCACTAGTGTTTTTTGCTTCATGCTTGGTAGCTCATGTATATCTTGGTTGAGCAAGAAGTAGCCTACTGTGGCCACTTCCAGTTGTGGGGCTGAGTATAGGGCAGCTTTCACAGCGACTCTTGAGTGTGTGTGGCTCAGATGCCTTATGGCTGACTTGGGTGTTGGCCAGTCTTCTGCCACCACCATCTTCACTGACAGTCAGAGCGCATTGGCAGTTGCGAGGAACCCTGTGTTCCATGCTCGCACTAAGCACATTGAGGTGCATTATCGTAATGTCAGGGAGAGGTTCTCTGCTGGGGAGATGAGCTTGGCATATGTGCCCACGCAGGAGAACATTGCAGACCTTTTCACGAAGGCTCTCCCTAGGGAGAAGTTTGATGCTCTGCGCAAAGCTTTGGGCTTACTTGCTTTTGTGGAGTGATTTCCACATAGCTTGGCACTTCCTTATACATGAGTGCCAGCTCCTTGTTCACCAGATCACTCCCAAGGGGGATTTGTTGATATACTTAGGTAGTGATGTGTGTGAACACTCTAGGACCACCGGGGCACTTTTTTCCCTCTTTAGGAGGTTTTTTCCCCCCAGCTTGTATATACGCCTATTGCCCTAATGGGCTACTTATCTTTGTACATTCTCTAGTAATACATTCAGTATTGTGTGTTTGTGCTCTAAGCTTCTTCTTCTTCCTTGTGCTGTTCGCGTGCTTCCGCAGACATCTATCTTCTTTTGTATTCTCATTATTATTGATATAATGTCTATATCTCTTATTTCTTTGTCTTCTATCTCAAAGGTTTTAGATTTCCTATTCATATTCATTAATGAATGCTTGCATGCATTCAATATTGTATGCAATAAAAGTAGAAAGATCAATTTTCTCTTGCATTAAATTGAAAAGGAACTCCCTTACCTGATAACATCTTATCTATCAATTTTGAAGAAGACTCATTGGTCCATGCACGTGAAGCTTCTTCATCAAATCTTCAAGATATTCGCTGACATGATACATGTATTCTTCAAGCATGCATCCCTCTACCATGGATCCTTATAGTTTTTCTCTTTGTTTCATATAACATTTCAATATACCCATAAATCTCTAGACCCAAAACATGCCTTTTGTTATTTTGATTCTTCAACCTGCAATCACGTTCAAAGTGTCCAGGTTTACCACAATTCAAGCATCCTTTACTATCATTACTTGAATCATTGCTTTGGAAATTTCTGCGACCTTTTTGGCTCCCCCTACCTCAAAACTTTCCTCTTCCTCCTACATGATTCTGTTGTTGACCTTGGTCTTGGTTACTGTTTCCTCTTCCATTTCCAAAACCTCTACCTCTGCCTCTTCCTCTACCGGAGTAGAATACCTGCTCAGAACTGGGCTTTCCTTGGGAGTTTGAATCCTCACCAATATTCTTTTCTTCAATAATCGGCATGGATACCAAATCAACAAAATTCAGAATATTTTCCCTGGTCTGTATAGAAGTTTTGAATTGCTTATATGGAGCTCCTAAACCGGAAGGCACACTTCCACCTTATCATCATCATCTACATTTGCACCAATAGATGCAAGTGACTCACATATGCTTTTGATTTTCAGAGTGTAGTCACTTACCGACATGCTCTTTTTCTCCAATGTATGCAGCTCGTTCTTGAGTTGCAATTTCCATGCCTTTGTATTGGTCTCGTACAATGTGACCAAACTGCTCAAAGCCTCTTTCGGAGTCTTGGCATCTTGTATTCCTATATGCTAACAGATCATGCTCCTTGATTCCATTCATCATATGCTCTTATTTGTTCTGCAGTCCGACTCCTCTTTGTTGACTGCGGAGCATTTTCGTTCTCTCCTTCGATGTACTTCCAGTAGCCTTTTCCCATAAGGAAATTTTTCATTTTGAATCTCCAAGCATGGAAGTTGTTCTTGTCCAGCTTATCACTCATAAACTAACTCATTCCACGTGCGTTTGCCATTTCTGCAGCAATTCACAACAGTGCAAAACACTACAAGTAGCACTTCTGCTTGAACACTATCGCACTATGATGTGACAATTCGATCTCAGAAAAACACAGTTTTCGTGTATCAACAGTACACGGAATCGATTGAAATTTTGGATTTGGAATATATGAGTGTTTCCGAACACAACGCAAGTTACAGTTTTTGAAATTGACTTGGTTTTTTTGTGGGCCCCACCTTGCGGGATCAAAACGGAGGTCGAGATGGCTCCGAAACTTTTAAATGTTGGAAATTGAGCTCACAAGCTCCTAGCTAGGAGTGTGATGGGCTAACCACTTGCCCCCAAAAGCCATGGATGAGGATTACTCCCTAATCCTCTCTCTTAAGCTATGGTTCATCCACCTCATGCTATTATTATGTGACATTCCTTTCCCCTTAGATTGAGCATAGGCCTCAATCATCACTTGTGGACCCTTCATCTAGCTTAGAAGGCCCCTTTCCATGGTTGATCACCTCCACTAACCCTAAATTCTAGAACTTGGACCTATTTTGGACCTATCTAGCCACTCTCTGGTGCCCAAATCCCTAATGTGCCTTCATTTGTGGCCAGCTTAAGACTCATCCATGGTCAAGTGCTTCCCAAGTGCCAACATATGAGGCTCCTTACCTCTCTGTTGCCCAAGTTCCTCAACTAGGCTCTAATACCAATGTTGGGAATTGAACTCATAACCTCCCAGCTAGGAGTGTGATGGGCTAACCACTTGCCCTAAAAGCCATGGTAAGGGATTACTTCCTAATCCTCTCTCTTACGGTGAGGTGGTTGAAGCTTCTCAAGAATAATGCGCTTAGTGGTTAAGCAATCTCTAATGAAGTGATACCTCACCTAAATGTGCCTCATGTTTGCATGATAGATCCGATTCTTAGCCAAAGCAATGGCACTCTAACTATCATTGAGCAAACGAGGTACATGCTGAGGTAAATCCATATCACAAGCAAGATGAGAAAGCCACAATGCTTCCTTACATGCCTCACTTGTTGCAACATACTCTGCTTCTATGGTGGAAATAGCTGTACATTCTTGAAGATGAGATCTCCAAGAGATGGCACCTCCAGCAAAATGAAAAATGTACCCTGATGTAGACTTACAATTGTCAACACAACCAGCATAGTCAGCATTTGTGTAACCAATAATGGATGCTTTCCATCTACCTAAGCGTACACACTTGTCCTTAGTGCCACTCAGATATCTCAAAATTGTTTTGACCACTTCCCAATGTTTCTTGCTAGTATTAGACATATATCTAACCACAACTCCCACTGCAAATACAATGTCTGGTCTCCTAGCTACCATAACATACATGAGACTACCAACAATAGACTGATAGGGAATTTTGGTCAAGAATTCCTTTTCCTCATCTGATTTGGGGCAATCATCCTTGCTCAATTTCACATATGTGGGTAAAGGTGTACTCAATAACTTTTCACCCTACATATTGAACATGTGAAGTACTTTGGATATGTCCTCACTTTGAGATATATGCATCTTTTACTCCTATCATAAGTAATGTGCATGCAAGAATATGTCTGGCATCCCCCAAATCCTTCATATCAAATGTTTGACCCAACTTCTTTTTTATAATTGAAAAGTCATAAGAGGACTTCCCAACAATCAATTTATATCATCAACATAAAGTATCAAGCATATCAAGCTTCCCTCCTTACATTGGTATCAGAGCCTAGGAAGTAGGCTTGGGAAAGGTGGATTGATCTAATGGCATCTAAAAAAGGCGCTTGGGCATCCTCTATATGAAAGGGTACAAAGTACCGCACATCGCTTTCACAAGTTGGCCTAACAAAGATTGAGGTGTATCTCTCAATCCGTAGGTCAGATTGAGGCATGTAAGATACCATTGGAAAGCTCTTGGAAAACACTTTCTAAATATATTGAGATATCTAGAAAATGTAAATTCCTTGGGAAACCATGGGTGGCCCTTGATTGAGGGTTCATGATACCAAACATGGGTAGGTTCAAGATTGATGTTGAGAACAAGGGCCCAAGACACCAAGGTTGCAAACAAGAAGGTTCAACACCTATTGATGGATCCTTGCATGGAGATTGATGTTGCTATGCATATTCTTACTAATAGTCAGAGTGTATTGGCTATTGCACAAAACCTAATGTTTCATGCACGTACCAAACATATTGAGGTGCATTATCACTATGTTAGAGAGCACCTTCATGCAGAGATATTGATTTGGTGTATGTGCCTACATAAGATAATGTGGCATACATATTCACCAATGCGCTTCCACAGGAAAAGTTTGAAGCTTTTCGCAAAGCTTTAGGATTACTAGCTTGTGCGGGCTGATCTATCACTCCCTCCATGTGCTTACATCATTCGTTCGAGGGGGGTTTATTACACTTATGTGTTCTTCGAGTAGCTTTGATGTGAACCTTTTTCCTATACATGGGCACCTTTTACTCTAGTGCTGGCTAGAGGTTTTTTCCCCATGTTACCACATACATGATTCACTCATATCTGGTGGTAGCTTGTAATTAGGGATATCATTCATCTCTTACTTCAATTTAGTTCATCATCAATAGAGAGAGCTATTCTAGCAATCCATCTTCTCCATGTGTCTTGCTGCATTTGTGCTCCTTGTGTGTGCTTCTCGTGTGTCTCTCACACTTCTACACACACCCCACAGGTCCTCCTTTGGATCTTGGAATAAGCATTGCTTCATCAATTGATACAATCCCATATAGGTTTCTTCCTTGCAAATAAGCCTCCATTCTAATTTGCTAAGAACCATAATTGTGTCTATCAAAGTTCTCAATCAATGACGGAAAACCATCTCTCATATTGAAGTTTCTCTGATACCACTGAAAGAAGTTGGAGAAGCTTGGAGAGGCTTTGAAAGTTGAGTTATCAAGTGGTGAAGTTGGTCGAACAAACCAACATAGAACCAACCTTATCTCTTTGGATATGTAAAGTAGACCTTGTAGACCTGTGGTTAGTGCAATAAAACTCAATAGGTACTTTGGAACATCAAAAACAACAAGTTGATGCAAAAATGATAACTTGCACCTTGACTGGATCACAAAAACCTTTTAAAAATGGATGGAAGTTGTGACTTCAAACATCGAGAGCAATCAACACAGTAAAAATTGAAAATATTCCTCTTCATGGAGTGTCATAAATAGGTTTGGCTTGCTAAAATGCATAAAAGCCCTAATTTATATCAGCCAATGAAGAAGCAATCACCTTAACACTAATTGGATGTCATCTCGATTTATCAACGATGTGTAGAGAATGACCCTGAGAATGTAAAACTCAAATTTCTTTGAAAGTAATGAATCAAATGACTTGAAAATTTGTACACATAAACTAGATAGTTATAAATTTAGAATGAATGCTTGAACACTTGATTTGGAGCTCTATAGAGAGAGTAAAAATATCTACAAGTTGACTAAGTTTGTGGAAGAAGGAGCAGAGAACAGAAATGTCACCAAGTAATGATCAAAGAGTATATGTATTGCTTCAAATCAATAATCTAATTAATGTAAAAATGTTTTGGAGTCTTTATATAGATGTTTGAGGATATTACCATGTCTTTTCTTCATGGATTTGAATTCAAAATTAGGTAGCTTTGGTAGTTTAGGTTGATTGGAATCTTTTCCCACAATCTAGGAAAAGAGAAAGTTGAAGTCATATCTACATCTTGATTGATTGATTGAGAATCAATATCAACCACTTCTAACTCGTGGCTTTTAGGCCTTTTACTTTTTCCTTTTAAGAAGTTAAATACCTTGAACCTTAAAAGAAATGATAATAAGTGATGAAACAATTAATACAAAGAAAAAATGTGCACATAAGTGCTATCTTCAAGGTACACAAATATGGTAGATGGTGTCATACCATCCAAATGATGTAGAGCATATCCAACTCAAGAATAATGCAAGCTTGATGTTTGAATATGTTGGTGCAAACAAGCCTACACACATTGGCTTGGACCCTTAGACTCATTAAAGATTAGCATGGATAAAGGTTTATCAAAGCTTCACTCAAAGCAAGGTTCATGTGAACATATGCTTATATGTTCTTACTTCTTTACCTCTTGTAAAAGTCTAAGTGACTTATCATTTGTTTGTAACCACTTAAAGTCATCCACCTACTTCATTAGTCGTGGAAATTTGGATGTTGAGATTGAGAGAATATCTCCCTACTTTTAGAGGAGAGATTCAAGGGAGCCTAAGTTTGAATTTCAAATTCAAGTGAAGATCAAACTCCTATAAAGGATGTACTAAAAAAGTCGCGAGATACACTGTCATTCTAGCTCACTCCCCGAGGCTAAATCTCTTTGTAATTCATTGTGTGTGAAGGTTACTCCATAGCCAACACCACAATACCTCATCTAGCTGTGCTTGGCAAGCTAATGAGATTGTACAAACACATACATCAATAGAAGTATACATTCATCATCTCTGTTTTGTCTGAGTCACCTACTCCAAGTCTGTCAACTTCAAAGAAGCATTGCTCTGGATCTACTGAACCAAATCAAGTGTTCTATAGCTCATTGGAACCAGCTCAAAGTCTACTACAAGCATACAAAATTTCAAAGGATTTCATTCAGCCAATTGGGAGAAAATTGAGTCGAGGTGCACACTGGTATTTGTCTGCAGAGTCCCTGAAAAGTCGGGGGTGATTATAATTTTGCTAAACTTATTTCTCAGTGCATAGTTTATCAATTGAAGTGATTCCACTTGTGATTGGTAGCTTACTAAGGTATATTGATACTCCCAAAAGGAATTGTGCCAATTTTAAGTGTGCTGGACACACTGAGTAAAAGTCTGAGCAGGTATCATTACAGGAATAGAAAGTTTTGCTTGATTTTTTGAAGTACAAAGTTATCTGTTTTGGTTTGATCATTACCCAAACCATTTCCAAAGTACATATATGGTTTCTTTATGTCATTTGGAAGCTAAGCTAGTGTACTAAGCATTTCTGAAGAGAAAAGAGGGCAGGTGTGAAGCAGGTTTTGCAGCACCAACTGATTTCCTGAGTGCATCCATCCATCACTCTCAACAGTGGTATCAGAGCTTAACAAGGTAATCATGGGTGATGGTTTCCCCTCCTTCATTGACAAATTGGACAGAAACAACTATCAAGCTTGGTCATTGAGAATGAAGACCTATCTACAAGGGAGAAGTCTATTTGGATACATATCAGGAGATGAGGAGTTGCCCTCATTCAAGACTAGAGGACTACCTACAAAGGATGAGCATGAAAGACTTAACCAATGGTGTGCAAAGGATGCTTTGGCAAGGTCTTATCTCTTAAACTCTATATCTGACTTTCTTTTACCTCATGTAAGAAACTGTAAGACTTCCCAAGAGACTTGGGAAACTTTGTCAAATTACTTTTCTTCCAACACAAGGGCTAGAAAGAACCAATTATGGATAGAGTTCACAACACTGAGGAAGCAGCCCAAGCAATCAGTCTCAGATTATGTGACAAAGATCAAAGATGTGGCAGACCAACTAGCAAGCATTGGAGAGGAAATTGAAGAGGAGCAAATAGTTAGGCAAGTGACTAATGGACTCAAGGCAGATGATAAGTGGGAAAGTTTCACCACTGCAATGGACCTCTACATGGACATGCATACCCCTGATCTCACAACACTCATGGGTCAACTATTTACACATGAAGCAAAGTTCACCAAAGCTGGAGATCAATCAAAAGGTAATAACCCCTCTGCTCTCTTTACTGATAAGAAAGTTAAAGATAAAGGCAAGAAGAAACAGGATGAAGAAGGCTCTACCTCTCAAGCCAATTATGCAGGGAGAGGTAGGTCATCTAGAGGAAGAGGCAGAGGAGGTAAGTCAGGTAGGGGGAGACCCTACAACTCATCACCTTGCAACATCTGTGGGTTGTCCAATCATACCACAGATGAATGCTACAAGAACTACAAAAATCAGAGAGGAAGAGGCTACTCAAGAGGTGGATACTCTCAAGGAAGAGGTAGATTCAACCAACATCAAAGCTACAATGGGTATAACAACCAATACAACAACAATTACAACAACAACCACAATGGAAGCTACCAAGGTGGATTCAGAAATAGAAGAGACTACAACAACTACACAGAGGAGCAGGATGACTCCTTATTGATCATGAACATGACCTCCAAGATAGGTACAAATGATGATCATTTATTTTACATTGACTCGGGATGTTCTAACCATGTAGCTGGCAATGTGGCATTGCTTTCTGATTTGGAAGAGCCCAAGGGCAAACATCAGGTACAAACAGGTGATGACACTAAGCACTCTGTTGTCAAAATTGGAAATGTGAAGACATGTGATGGTAATCAAAATCTATTAAGCAGGGTACTCTATGTACCAACAATAACTAAGAATTTGATGAGTGTTGGTCAGATTGTGGAGAAAGGTTTGCAGGTCAGATTCACACAACATGGAGCATATGTAGAGGACCCAAAACAAGGATTCAGAAGGATAGCCAAAGGGGAGAAATCAGGTAGATTATTTACATTTGAGCTAGAGGATACAAAAAACATTGCTTTGTATAATTATAAGGATCAGACACTCTCAGAGTTAGAGATATGGCACAAAAGATTAGGACACATAGGTGAAAGGACTCTTAAGCAAATGTGCAGGGATCAATGTGTGCTTGGGATACCTAATGTATCCAAGCAACACATGATTTACAAATGTGGATCATGTCAATTTGGTAAGTCTCATAGATTACCCTACTCAAGAAAAGGTTTCATGCATGAAGACTACCTAGACTTGGTACACACAGATGTTTGGGGACCTAGCAAGGACCCTTCCATTTCTGGTTCAAGATATTATGTGTCTTTTATTGATGACTATAGCAGGTGGACCATTTTATACTTTATGAAGCATAAAGATGAAGTGTTTAATTGTTTCAAGAGGTATCTTGCTCTTGTTGAGAATCAAACAGGTAGAAGCTTGAAGAGGCTAAGATCAGATGGTGGAGGAGAGTATTTCTCCAATGAGTTTGAAGATTTCTTGCAGGAAAGAGGCATCAAGAGAGAGATCACTACCAGATATTCACCTGAACAAAATGGGGTAGCAGAAAGGAGGAATAGACTTATAGTGGAAACAGCTAGGTCTATGCTCAATGAAAAAAGGTTGCCAAATTACCTATGGGCAGAGAGTGTGTCCACTGCCACTTACCTCATCAACAGGTTGCCATCCAAATCACTTGATGGCATGACTCCATATGAAGCATGGCATGGTAAGAGACCCTCTCTGGATCATTGCAAAATCTTTGGTTGTATAGCATATGTGCATATTCCCTCACAGGTAAGAGGAAAGCTAGACCCAAAGGCAGAGAAATGTATCTTCATTGGCTATGATTTAAACCAAAAGGGATACAGATTCTACAACCCCACAAACAAAGGCTTCAAGGTAAGCAGAGATGTCATATTTGATGAGAATGACTCATGGTATGAGAATGAATGCAGGAAAGTGAGTCTACCCTATGACATGGAGGAAGATTTTCCAAAGCTTACCAAGGAAGAGCCAACTCAGCAAGAAGATTCAAGCTCAGATGATGATACCATCAACCTTGAAGAGTTCAAGGCTTGGAAATCCAAAGGAAAGATGAAGATGAAGCAATTGGAGGACAAGGCAGAAACTTCTACTCAAGCTATGAGAAGATCTCAGAGAGAGAAGAAGAAACCTATCAGATTTGGGTATGACACATCACTTGTAACTAAACATTCTGTATATCTTGCAAAAGACTTGTTGAATGAAGAACCAGGTACCTATGAAGAAGCAATTACAAAGCCAGAATGGAGAGAAGCCATGGATGAGGAGATAGAAGCCCTCCAAGAGAGTGATACTTGGGACTTGGTACCCAAGAAAGATACTATGAAGGTAATAGGATCCAGATGGATCTACAAATTGAAGAAGAATTCAGATGGAACAATTAACAGGTACAAAGCTAGGTTGGTAGCCAAGGGTTTTGCACAAACCCAAGGCATTGATTATGAGGAGACATTTTCTCCTGTGGCCAAGATGCCAACTATCAGAGTTTTGGTGAGTGTAGCTGCATCCAAGAATTGGAACATGTACCAATTGGATGTGAAGAATGCATTCTTGAATGGATGGATATCTGAAGAGGTCTACATGTCACAACCACCTGGCTATGAAGATCCAAGAAAGGTACATTATGTCTGTAAATTGAAGAAGGCTCTGTATGGTTTGAAGCAGGCACCTAGAGCATGGAACTACAGATTGACCACCTACCTCCAAGACCAAGGATTTATGATGAGCAAAGCAGACACTTCTCTATTCATAAAGAGAAGTAATACAGAGGTAATTTACTTATGTGTTTATGTTGATGACATCATCATTACAGGTAATGATGTCAATGGGATTAGACACATCAAGGGACAGATGATGAAAGAATTCAAGATTAGTGATCTTGGATTACTAAAATATTTTCTAGGTCTTGAATTCATCTACACAAACTCAGGTATATACATTACTCAAAAGAAGTATGTACAGGATATGGTCAAGAAGTTTGGTTTGCAGGATGCCAAGGTATCTACTACTCCAATGGAGGTTAACCAAAAGCTAAGTGCTCATGAAGGAGAAGAAATCAAGGACATTACAGGATACCAAAGTATGGTGGGTAGTTTGAACTATGCTACCTTGACAAGAATTGACATAGCATATGGAGTAAGTGTACTCAGTCAATTCATGCACAAACCTAGAGTACCTCATCTAGAGGCAGCCAAGAAGATCTTGAAGTACCTCAAACGAACTCAAAGTCATGGTTTGTATTTTCCTTATACATCAGATATTGACATTAAGGTTTACTCAGATGCAGATTGGGCAGGATGCAAGGATGATAGGAGGAGCACCTCAGGGTACATTTGTTTTGCAGGAGATAAGCCTATCTCTTGGTCAGCTAAGAAGCAACCTACAGTGGCATTGTCATCCACTGAAGCAGAGTATAGAGGACTTGCAAATGCTACTCAAGAAGCTATCTGGTTGAAGCTTCTTTACACAGAATTAGGTCTACATACAAGACCACCTATTATATTTGGAGACAATACTAGCTCTCTTCATCTTGCAGCAAACCCAATTTATCATGCCAGAACAAAGCACATAGAGGTTCATTACCACTATGTGAGAGAGAAATTGCTAAGTAAAGATATACAATTGACATATGTTTCTACTAATATGCAATGTGCAGATTTACTTACCAAGGCATTGGATGGAACCAAGTTATGCAGATTCAAATCTATGATTGGATTGCAGGAAGTAATTGAAGAATGAAGAAGAAGACTTAAGCCAAAGTGTTTGGCTTGAGGGGGAGCTGTTGGTGCAAACAAGCCTACACACATTGGCTTGGACCCTTAGACTCATTAAAGATTAGCATGGATAAAGGTTTATCAAAGCTTCACTCAAAGCAAGGTTCATGTGAACATATGCTTATATGTTCTTACTTCTTTACCTCTTGTAAAAGTCTAAGTGACTTATCATTTGTTTGTAACCACTTAAAGTCATCCACCTACTTCATTAGTCGTGGAAATTTGGATGTTGAGATTGAGAGAATATCTCCCTACTTTTAGAGGAGAGATTCAAGGGAGCCTAAGTTTGAATTTCAAATTCAAGTGAAGATCAAACTCCTATAAAGGATGTACTAAAAAAGTCGCGAGATACACTGTCATTCTAGCTCACTCCCCGAGGCTAAATCTCTTTGTAATTCATTGTGTGTGAAGGTTACTCCATAGCCAACACCACAATACCTCATCTAGCTGTGCTTGGCAAGCTAATGAGATTGTACAAACACATACATCAATAGAAGTATACATTCATCATCTCTGTTTTGTCTGAGTCACCTACTCCAAGTCTGTCAACTTCAAAGAAGCATTGCTCTGGATCTACTGAACCAAATCAAGTGTTCTATAGCTCATTGGAACCAGCTCAAAGTCTACTACAAGCATACAAAATTTCAAAGGATTTCATTCAGCCAATTGGGAGAAAATTGAGTCGAGGTGCACACTGGTATTTGTCTGCAGAGTCCCTGAAAAGTCGGGGGTGATTATAATTTTGCTAAACTTATTTCTCAGTGCATAGTTTATCAATTGAAGTGATTCCACTTGTGATTGGTAGCTTACTAAGGTATATTGATACTCCCAAAAGGAATTGTGCCAATTTTAAGTGTGCTGGACACACTGAGTAAAAGTCTGAGCAGGTATCATTACAGGAATAGAAAGTTTTGCTTGATTTTTTGAAGTACAAAGTTATCTGTTTTGGTTTGATCATTACCCAAACCATTTCCAAAGTACATATATGGTTTCTTTATGTCATTTGGAAGCTAAGCTAGTGTACTAAGCATTTCTGAAGAGAAAAGAGGGCAGGTGTGAAGCAGGTTTTGCAGCACCAACTGATTTCCTGAGTGCATCCATCCATCACTCTCAACAGAATAGAAAGTAGCAAAACAAGAGTGATTAAAAGCCAAAACCTTAGGATCCAAACGACACCCACGTACCCTTCAAGACCCTACCCATGCACCTATAATATTTGCAGATGAGCAAATCGAGCCTCATGGTTGGGCAGAGATATTAGCTACCATGGACATAGCGGTGAAGGAAGAACAATGGACTCTTCACTGTGATGAGGATGGCTATGATATCTCTATCTTCATGATAGAACCCATGGTAAGTGAGCCTATTTTAGAACAGTGTACTTAGATGATCCTAGAACCAACTAAGGCAAGTGATGAAGATCTAGAGTCCATTATTATGGAAACCTTTGTTCCTCAAAAGAGGACTACCTTTAATTCGTGGAAGCCACTACCCTCAACAGGAGGGAGGGTAACCAAAATGAGCAGCTCACATAACTTTTTGAGATCAAAGAGAATAAGCAAAAGAAGGAACGAAAGAAATCTTCTAGGCAAGAAGAAGAACAACCCCTATTGGAAGTACCAGAGAGATTTAAGAAATACAAAATCGAAGATAGAAGAATCACGGTGAGAAAAAATAAGAGAGAAACAAGCATAGGAGAAGCATACAATAATCAAGAAAAAACTGACACAATTGAGGAAGGAGAAGAAAAATGCACATATATTGGGCATGATTTAAGAGAAGAGGAAGAAGAAGAGTTGATTGCTCTGTTGAGGGAATATAGAAATGTGTTTGCATGGAGCTACAAGGATTTGAAAGGAGTAGACCTTGACGTATGCTCCCATAGAATTCCCATGACTCAAGGAGCCAAAACTTCCAAATAGAAACCATACACTTATAATGATAATTACACTACCAAGATAAAGGAAGAGATAAATCATTTGATAGAAGCTTGATTTATCTATGAGATTGAGCACACTGAATGGGTATCACCCATTGTGCTAGTGCCCATAAAGAATGGAAAGCTACATGTATGCATAAACTTGAAGAAATTCAATGTAGCCACTGTTAGAGATAGTTATCCACTTCCTATCATGAAACACCTACTAGAACGAGTAGTGGGCAAGAAAGTATACAACTTCCTTGATGGATTCTCTAGCGACAAATAGGTAGCCAATGCCCCTGAAGACCAACATAAGACGGCTTGTGCCATAGAATGGGACATATTTGCATTTGGTGTAATGCCATTTGGGCTTACAAATGTAGCTGCTGCATTTCAATGGCTGATGTATTATGTCTTTGAGGAGTTCCTACATAATAATTTGGAAGTCTATGTTGATGATTTATGTGCTCATTCCAACATTAGGCAAACACACATTCCTAAATTGAAACAAGTCTTTGACAAATGTCAAGAATATTAGGTCTGTGTGAATCCAAAAAAGTGTGTCTTTATGGTCAGACAAGGCAAGATTGTAGGACACAATGTCAAAGAATGGAATCTCTATCGACGAGGAGAAAGTTAGAGTGATTGCAAAGCTACCCAGGCCAAAAAATGTTAAGGATGTAGAAGCTTTCATGGGTTATTGTGGTTACTATCGATGCTTTATACACATGTATGTGATCATTGCAAAGCCTCTATATGCCCTTCTGACTAAGATCGAGTGGATGGATGAATGTGAGAAATCATTTGATGAACTTAAAAAATGTTTGTGTTCATCACGAATTTTGATGACACCATATTGTACATGTGGATGCATCCAATTATGCTATTGGGTGTGTACTAGCACAACCCACTAGTGAGGGCGATATAGACCTTCCTATAGCATATGCAAGTAGGTAATTGAATGAAGCTGAGAGAAACTACACCACCATTGAGAGAGAAGGATTAGGAATGGTTTATGCACTAAAGAAATTGAGACATTACTTATTAGCAAACAAATTCAAATTTTCACAAACCATCAAGCATTGTTGTACCTAGTCAACAAGCTTTGTAACACATGAAGATTGGTACGATGGTTTTTACTACTAATGGATTATGATTTTGAAGTGATATTTAGGAAAGAGAAGACCCATCTTAGAGCCGATCATCTCTCATAACTGAATTTGGGAGAACCTCTTCATGGGATAGTAGATGAATTATTAGATGCATATTTGTTTAATCTTGAAATGGTATTTGAATGGGCCAAGCCAATTATCCCTATTCTCACATTTGGACCCAAGAATCCTAGAGTCAGGATCAAGGAATGGGATGTAACTAAATCACAGAGATATCAAATCATGATGAAGTATTTACAAATAGGATAATCAGAAAATCCTCACGTGTTGCATAGAGGAATGAGAGTACTATAAATGGTTGCAATTAGCACATGAAGATGCATTAGAGCAACACCACTTGAGACATCGTTCCCCTTTGATGGAGGCAGACATCTATAGGATATGCAAGGAATGTCCAATCTATTTTCTTAGACCACCACTCGAGCATGCTACCTTATATCATGTGTCTCTAACACCAGAATGGAGCAAAACAATGATAACATACTTGAGGATGAGAACATTACCTCAAGAAATGACTTTAGCAAGACAAAGAGGTCTAGATTAGGAAGATCAAGAGTATAAAATCGTTAGCGATAATTTGTACAAAAGGGTTAGAGACGGATATATGAGATAGTGTGTTCATGAGAGTGACTACTTGAGCATATTAGAAACTGCACACCAAGGTTTTGCAAATGATCATTTCAGACCCGATTAGATAGTTAAGGCCATGATATTCTCAGGACTATGGTGGCCTACTCTTCATATGGATTCACATACATATGTAAAAAGATGCAATGTTTGCCAAAGAGCGCAGTTTCCAAGATGCACATATGAGATTCCATTGAAACCCATGATGGAAGGACGTGCATTCTATAAGTGGTTTATAGAATTTGTAGGATCCACTAACCCCCTTGCTAAAGGCACTCATGCTAAATATATCATCGCAGCAATAGAGTATCTCACCAAATGGGTAGAGCTTAAGGCTACCAAAAAGAATGATGCACACCGGATAGCAAAATTCTTATTTTAGAATATCTTTACAAGGTATGGATTAACTATAGAATTGATGAGGGATAGAGGGACTCACTTTCTGAAGAAAGTCATTGAATATTTGTTACAAGATTATGGTGATTCACAAGACATTTGCACATATCATACTTAGGCCAATGGACATGAAAAAACTACTTACAAGATCCTTTGCAACGTATTGACTAAACTCATAAACAACAAGCATTCAGATTGGGACAAACAGTTACACCATGTTTTTTGGGCATATCGAGTGACCTACAAGACAGTACTCAATGCAACTCCCATTCAGATGGTTGGTAAAAATGCAGTGCTTCCCTTGGATTTTTTGATACCCACCGTTCAGGTTGCACAACAACATCAATGGACTGGTCACAAGTTGTCATCAAGGATCATGGATGTAGAACCATTAGAAGAGACTAGGTTAAGGGTAGCAGTAGGAATATATGTGGCATAGAAGAGACAAAAAGCCTATTTTTATGCACATGTAAAGGACAAATGCTTGAAAGAAAGAGATTTAGTCCTAGTCTATATGATAAAACAACATGCAGGGAAGCTAGAGAAACATGGTTATGGACCTATGATTATAACTAGGCTTTCAATGAGTGGAGCGGTACAATTAGCCACTCTAGAAGGGGAGATAATGCCTAATTACATTAGTGGATATAGAATCAAGTTTTATCAAGAACCTCTCACTAAGGATATGCTTAGATGACTCATGCTAGCAAAAAAGTGCAAGGATGAGGGAAAAAGAATAAGAGAAGAAGCTTAGGTGGAAGCCCTAGAATGCATCAAACATATGAAATTAAAAAGACAAGGACTAAGGAGGGAACACTATAATCACTTAGAAGACCTCCAAACCAAACCCTATACCAATGGAGAAGCCCCTAGATATCCTATGACAATGTGTTAAACAAAGTTAACTGCTCATCCTAGCATAGTGGATAGGAGACCATTCATTACGGTTATGCTATGGTAGGGCACCACTCTCAAGGAGATTAGGGCACTAATTGATTTGGATGCTACAAAGAGTGTTATTAGGTGGTCTCACTATCAAGACATGGGACTAGAAATGTGTCCTATAGAGGCACACATCATAGGGCTTGGAGGCATGGAAACCCCTTGCATGGGTGAGGTGGAACTTCCTATCCTCATAAAAGATGTAACCTTGATGGTGAAGCTCATAATTTGTCATGATGATGACATGATAGAGCCACTGATTCTTAGCTAAGATTGGTTATATGACCACTCAGTGGACTTAAATCTTAGAAAATGCTCCATTCAGCTTGGGATAGCAGACCAACAATGCGTGATACCACTCAAGATCCCTAGCCATTCCTACTTAGAGGAAAGTAATCCTATCCCCCACATAATGGAAGCGAAGGAGGATCAGAAGATCTTTGGTCGAATCCTCCATCTAACTAAGATGCTCGTTGGACAAATGGGGACTAACTTGGGCCAAAGGAGTAATCAAGATATCTTTCCCTCCTTCCTCGGACAAATGGGAACCATCAACGGACAAATGGGCACCAAAAAGCCCTCCAGTCCACCCACCACACTTCTTGCATGCCTACCTAGATTTGTTGTACAAAATGCCTCAATTCCTGATGGGTAGGTCATGCAAGTGTTGGACCTCTCTTCTTTTCCAAAGTAGAGTGTCCATATGACCTCTCAACCACCACCCTAGGAAAGTCAACCATGATCCAAACATCTCAATCGATGACCAATCCAGACTACACCCTAGAAGCAGTGAAGCATCCTAATGTGTCTTGCAAAAAGCAGATGTGGGTACTATTGAAAATCAAGTCTCAATCATGCAAAAAAGCTCAACCACGATTTTTGCAAGTGGACAAATAAAAAAGGAGGACCCAAATTCATGGAAAAAAGTTAGAAGCTCCAGCAAACTCAATCAAATTAAAATCTCATCAAATCAGCCACCAAAAAATGCACCTAAACTGATTGGTGGATGGTTAGCTATATTGTAGAAAAAGTAAAAGTCTATATAAGCATCATCCCATCTTTATTTCTTGAGTTGTATGCATTCCACGAGTTTCCCACTTAGTTTAGTGAAGTCATAAACTCCAACAAGCAGCCCCCTTGCTTGCTTACCTCATTTTCTCATGATTTTGCTCCTCTCCATCTAGAGGTGTAGTTAGGCTTTTCCAAATCTGATTGTACCAGCTTGCAGAGTTGCTCTCTCCTTGTAATCATTTCATTTATTTCAAGCTTCATTTGGTTTATCATATTCTACCCTGAACTTTGCCAAAGTTTCAAGTTATTTGGCTAAGTGAGTTGTGAGAAATTGCCAACTTTGTGAAGGTATATCTCTGCACATAGGCAGAGTGTTGCAAACTGTGAAGAGAGATGGTGGATGCAATCCAAAGATGAGTTCGTGCTGCTACAACCAGCTTCACACCAGCCAACTGAGACTTCATAGTTGATTAGTAGACCCTTTGAGCTTCCTAAATCCACCAAAATATCACCCAAGTACTTTGGAACATGTATCCCAAAAGTTTAAATGAAGACAGACAAGTTGCGAAATGACTAGCTCCCAAAAGTTGCTATTTTTGGACATACACCTGCTGAAAGAAATGAAGAATGCTCTCAACCTGGTAGGAATTTGAAAACTTCCTTTTGGGCATAGCAAATAGACTTAGAAAGCTTCCCAATACAAGTTAAAACACTTCAAATGATGGACTGAGCACGGAGAACAAGATTTATCAATTTCTGGAACATGCCCACCATTCTCGGGGCTTTGCAGAGATAGACCAGTGAGCAGTAAAATGTAGATATCTCACAAACTGTAAGTTCAATGACCTTGAACATTTGTCTGCAGAAAGTAGACAGTGAGAGCTATCCCACGCACTTTAAAACATAGACAAATGTGAGTAAAACTCGAGATATGACCTTCTGAAGTCACTACTCTAAGTGAGTATAGCAGAGAACAAAAGAGAGAAGTAAATGATGATAAATGTATAGATTCATATATGATTACAACCACATTGGCAATGAATCTTTGCACAATGGGAGTAGAATGATAGAGCTATGGAGTAAGCTCTTCAATCTCTACAAAATGACATGAAGTGGTCACGTACAAGGCTTGCTAATCACCTCTTCCTTCTTGCTCTTTTTATAGCTATTCTTGGAGGGAGTTTTGAATTCGAATTCGAATGGCTCCACCTAAAAGTGATCCCCAAAGTTAGGAGATATTCCCTCAGCTCAAAAATTCGTGGTTTTAGTTAGTTAGAGCCACGAAATTGCTTTTACATCATGGATGAGGTAAGCCATACTCTTCCTTTTTCTTTTTTCAATTACAAGAGATAAAAATGAACTCTTTTACAAGAGGTGTTCACATGACTACACATGTGACTTAAAAATGAGGATAATATCAAGCATATCAAGCATCTAGGCTTGGGTAAAATGCACCAACAGCTCTCCCTCAAGCCTAACATGCTTGGCCTCCAAACTAATCTTCAATTGTTCTTGATTTCCTACAAGCCAATCATCAACTTGAATCTACTTAACTTTGTACCATCAAGAGCTTTAGTCAACATGTCTGCACATTGCATATCTGTAGAGACATAGGATAGTTGAATATCCTTGCTCATTAGTTTCTCCCTTACATAATGGTAGTGGACTTCAATATGCTTGGTTCTCGCATGGTATACCGGATTAGCTGCTAGATGTAGTGAGCTTGTGTTGTCACCAAAAATGTGAGGTGTTGAAGAATGAAGTCCAAGATCTGTGTACAAAGACTTTAACCACATGATTTCTTGAGTTGCATTAGCCAAACCTCTATATTCCGCTTCAGTAGAAGATAATGCCACGGTTGGTTGCTTCTTCGATGACCAAGAAATGATTTTTGAACCTGCAAATGATATATACCCGGATGTGCTTCTTCTATCATCTTTAGATCCGGCCCAATCTGCATCTGAGTAGACCTTTAGCTCAATATCTGAAGTAAATGAATAAAACAAACCTTCATTCATGGTCCCCTTTAGGTACTTGAGGACTCTCTTGGCCGCTTCCATATGTGGTCTTCTCGGCTTATGCATAAATTGACTCAATATGCTAACACTATAGCATATATCCACCCTTGTGAGTGTTGCATAGCTCAAACTTCCAACCAAGCTTTGATAGCTTGTGATGTCTTCAATTGGCTCTCCTTCATAAGCACTAAGCTTATGATTTTGCTCCATAGGTGTACCTGCACACTTGGTATTTTCCATCTTGAACTTGACGAGCATGTCGTGGACAAACTTCCTTTGTGTGATGTATATACCTGAATCTGTGTAGATCAACTCCAATCCAAGAAAATAAGTGAGTGGTCCGAGGTCACTTATTTTGAACTCCTCCTTCATTTGGCTCTTTACCTGTTTGATTCCTTCAAGATCATTGCCTGTGATAATAATATCATCAACATACACACATAAATAGATCACTTCAGATCCATTCCTCTTTATGAACAAAGAGGTATCTGCCTTGCTAGCTTTGAATCCTTGGTCCTACAAATAAGTCACCAATCTGAAATTCCAAGCTCTTGGAGCTTGCTTCAATCCATACAAAGCTTTCTTTAGTTTGCATACATAGTTAGGATGATGTGCATCCTCATATCCAGGAGGTTGTGCCATATACACTTCCTTAGAAATCCATCCATTCAAGAAAGCATTCTTTACATCAAGTTGATAGAGATTCCAATTTTTAGATGCAGCAAGACTTATGAGAACCCTAATTGTAGGCATTTTTGCAACAGGAGAGAAAGTCTCCTCATAATCAATACCATGGGTTTGAGCAAACCCTTTAGCAACTAACCTTGCTTTGTGTCTATTTATACTTCCATTTGGATTCCTCTTGATTTTGTATATCCATCAAGATCCAATTACCTTCATAGATGGCTTGTTAGGTACAAGCTCCCAAGTGTCCTTTTCCTTCAAGGCTTCCATTTCTCCATCCATTGCATCTCTCCAAGCTTTCTTGCTTTGTGCTTCTTCGAATGTGGTAGGTTCTTCATTGGTTGAATCCTTTGCAATGTAGATTGAGTGCTTGGTGACCAAAGAAGTATCATAACCAAACCTCTCTAGTTTCTTCTTCTCCCTCGAAGACCTTCTAAGTGGCTGATGTGAGCTCTCGGGTCCATATGTAGCATCTTGCATCTTTGCTTTACCTTTGTTCTTCCATAGCTTTAGTCTTTCCAAGTCTTCTAGGTCAATCTCCGAATCACTTTCTTCAATCTGCTTTGGCTCCTTTGGTTGAAGTGATGGAAAGTCTTCATCCAAGTCATATGGCAGCTTCACTTTCATGTCATCATCAAACCGTGATTTTTTTCATCAAAAATTACATCTCTACTCACAAAAAATCCTTTATTGGTTGGATTGTACAATCTATATCCTTTTTGGTTTTGATCATAACCAATGAATACACACTTCTCTGCCTTGGGATCCAATTTCCCTCTTACTTGAGAAGGAATGTGAGCATAGGCTAAGCATCCAAAGATTTTACAATGCTCTAGACTAGGTCTTCTTCCATTCCACACTTCATATGGAGTGGTTCCATCTAGTGACTTAGATGGAAGTCTATTTATGAGATATGTGGTTGTAGACACAACCTCTGCCCATAGGTAGTTTGGCGATCCCTTTTCGTTGAGCATGGACCTTGCAGCTTTGACAATAGCTCTATCCCTCCTCTCTACTACACCATTGAGTTCGGGTGTATACCTTGTAGTGATTTCCCTTTTAATGCCTCTTTCATGCAAGAAGGCATCAAATTCAGAAGAGAAGTATTCTCCTCCACCATCTGATCTGAGTCGTTTCAAAGTCCTACCTATTTGGTTTTCAACAAGAGCAATATACTTCTTAAAGCAATTAAACACTTCATCCTTGTGCTTCATGAAAAACAGAATGGTCCACCTGCTACAATCATCTATGTAAGACACATAATATCTTGAGCCTGATATAGATGGCTCCTTACTTGGACCCCACACATCGGTGTGCACTAGATCCAAAGGATTTTGATACATATATCCTTTCTTATTGAAAGGTTGTCTATGAGCCTTACTGAGTTGACAAGCTTCACACTTATAAATCATGTGTTGCCTTGTGATATTAGGCAAACCAAGTACACTTTGGTCCCTGCAAATTTTTTTGAGTGTCCTCTCACCAATGTGAGCAAGCCTTTTGTGCCATATCTCCAACTCTGTTAGAGTTTGAGATCCATAGTTAAACAAAGCTATGTTCTTTGTATCTTCCTATCTTTTCTCCTTTGGCAATCCTTCAAAAGCCTTGCCTTGGGTCTTCAACATATGCTCCAAATCGATTGAATCTAACCTGCAATCCTTTTTCAACAATCTGTCCAACACTTATTAAATTTTTGGTAATTGTAGGGACATACAAGACTTTGCTTAAGAGGTTCATATTCCCATCTGATGTCTTCACATTACCTATCTTCTCCACTGAGTGCCTTGTGTCATCTCCTATCTGCACTTCATGCTTGTTATGAGGATCCTCCAAATCAGAAAGTAAAGCCACATTTCCTGCTACATGGTTTGAGCATCCGGAATCAATGTAAAATATGTGATCATCATCCTTACCCTTCTTCACTGATAGATTCATAATCAATAACAAATCTTCTTGACTTTGGTCCTCTGCATAGTTATTGTAATCTCTTCTTCCTCTATGGCCACTTTGATAGTTGTTGTTGTTGTAGCCTCCATTGTATCTGCCTCTATTTGATCCATAGCCACCTCTATTGGATCCTCTTCCTCTTGAGTTCCTTGGATTCCTGAAACATTCTTCAGTAGTATGGTTAGATAAGCCACATATGTTGCAAGGTTGAGATGATTGGAATCTCCCCTTGCCTTGCTTTCCACCTCTGCCTCTTCCTCTAGCTCTTCCTCTACCTGCAAAGTTTGCTTGGAAAGAGCTACCTTCATCTTCATTCTTCCTATTCTTTGACTTGTCCTTGACCTTAGCTTTATCATAATATAAGGCAGAAGTTTGATTACCTCTTGAGGACTCACCACTTTTGCTAGTCTTTGCTTCATGAGTGAAGAGTTGGCCCATGAGTGTGTTGAGGTCGGGTACGTGCATATCCATGTATAAATCCATGGCTGTTGTGAATGACTCCCACTTGTCGTCTGCTTTGATTCCATTTATGATTTGTCTAATGATTTGCTCCTCTTCAATTACCTCTCCAATGCTTCCAAGTTGGTTGGAAATATCCTTCATGTTTGTGACATAATCAGTCACATTTTGCTTCGGGCTTTTCTTCATTGTTGTGAACTCCATCCACAATTGTTCTTCCTTGCTTGAGTGTTGGAAGAGAAGAAAGAAGCAAGTGCATTCCAGGTCTCTCTTGATGTCTTGCATCCCTTGACATGAGGTAAAAGAAAATCAGAGATTGATTTTAGAATATAGGACCTTGCAAGTGCATACTTCGAACACCAATTCGAAAGTCCTTCCACTTCTTCATGTGATGGTTGCCCTTTGTTCCTCATGGTTGGCATTGCTTCATCTCTGGATATGAATCCATACAGATTCCTCCCTTGAAGGTAAGCCTCCATCCTTAGAGACCATGCCGGGTAGTTTTTTCGATCCAATTTTTCAATTGTTGATGGAAATCCATCTCCCATGTTGCTTGACTATGCTCTGATACCACTGTGAAGAGAGATGGTGGATGCAATCCAAAGATGAGTTTGTGCTGCTACAACCAACTTCACACCAGCCAACTGAGACTTCAGAGTTGATTAGTAGACCCTTTGAGCTTCCTAAATCCACCAAAATATCAGCCAAGTACTTTGGAACATGTATCCCAAAAGTTTAAGTGAAGACAGACAAGTTGCGAAATGACTAGCTCCCAAAACTTGTTATTTTTGGACATACACCTGCTAGAAAAAATGAACAGTGCTCTCAACCTGGTGGTAATTTGAAAAATTCCTTTTGGGCATTGCACATAGACTTAGCAAGCTTCCCAATCCAAGTTAAAAAACTTCAAATGATGGACTGAGCACTGAGAACAAGATTTATCAATTTTTGGAACATGCCCACCATTCTCGGGGCTCTGCAGAGATAGACCACTAAGCAGTAAAATGTAGATATCGCACAAACTCTAAATCCAATGACCTTGAAAATTTACATACAGAAAGTAGACAGTAAGAGCTATCCAACACACTTTACAACACAGAAAAATTATGAGTAGAACTCGTGATATGACCTTCTGAAGTCACTGCTCTAAGTGAGTATAGTAGAGAACAAAACAGAGAAGTAAATGATGATAAATGTATAGATTCATATATGATTACAACCACATTGGCAATGAATCTTTGCACAATGGGAGTAGAATGATAGAGCTATGGAGTAAGCTCTTCAATCTCTACAAAATGACAGGAAGTGGTCACGTACAAGGCTTGCTAATCGCCTCTTCCTTCTTGCTCTTTTTATAGCTATTCTTGGAGGGAGTTTTGAATTCGAATTTGAATGGCTCCACCTAAAAGTGATCCCCAAAGTTAGGAGATATTCCCTCAGCTCAAAAAGTCGTGGTTTTAGGTAGCTAGAGCCACGAAATTGCTTTTACATCATGGATGAGGTAAGCCATACTCTTCCTTTTTCCTTTTTGAATTACAAGAGATGAAAATGAACTCTTTTACAAGAGGTGTTCACATGACTACGCATGTGACTTAAAAATGAGGATAATATCAAGCATGTAGGCTTGGGTAAAATGCACCAACACAAACAAGTAGCCTAATTTGCAGAGGGTGGTTCTCCTAGCTGGAATATCCATTTGGGATGATTTAAAGCTTGTTGGGTAGCTCTTATAGTCCACTACAATTTTGCAAAGATTTAGGTTAATTCTTTGTACTAGTGTAGAGAAACGTTTAGAATAGTGAGCATATATCACTACTTGGGGACCTAGTGGAGGGCAGCCATCTTCCATTTTTGCATTGGCGTGTTAGAATTATCCCCATCAGTGGTATCAGAGCCATTTTTGGAGGCTTTGAGACATCACTGGCGTCATATTGAAGACTTGAAAGGATCAAGACAACTTGTGGAAGCACAAGGAGGACTCATCAAAGCAAGAAGACATCAAAAGGGGGCTACGTCGATTGAGATCTCAACTAGTTGAAGGTTAGTAAGGGAGAAGCTATCAAAAGGTAATATCCACACCTTCTAAAGCATACAAAAACTTGAGGAGAAGTAGAGGAGCATCTTAGAGCTCACTATGGGTGAGTATAATGCACAAATAGAGAAGTTAGAGAAAGGCAATTATCAACTAGGTAAATTTAGAGTTAGCAACTACCTTATGGGCAAAGGATTGTGGGGATTAGTGAGCAGCACGGAGCCAATGCCTCATGTACATGATCCAGCACTTCAAGGGCATGTCAATGCACTTAATAAATGCATATAAAGGGATAGGAGAGTCATATTTATTCTATCTCAACACATAAGCAATAGCATGATAGGGCATATACAAGACTTGGACACATCCAAGAAGGTTTGGGAGACCTTGGAGAGATTGTAATCTTCATCAACCAGGGCAAGAAAGATTTAGCTCAAGAATGAGCTGAATAATCTTAGGAAATCACCAAGTACTAACATAAATGAGTACATTTTGAAGGTTAAGGAACTTGTAGATGCTTTAGGCTCAATTGGGAGCCCAATCGAAGACGATGATCTTGTTGCATACACTCTCAATGGCTTGAGAGAGGATGAAAGGTGGAAAGCATTCACCACATGAGTTTATGTGAGGGATTCACTACTAGAATTTGATCAATTAGTCACATTGATGGTGACTGAGGAGATGAACCAATGAGGTTCACAATCAAAGGGCAGCCAAGCCAAAGTTTTCTATGCAGGTAGAGGCAAAGGCAAAAGAGGTGGACAAAACACCCAAGGCAGAGGGTGAGGAAGGTCAGCCTCAAGCTCGAGCAACCAAGAAGGCTCCAACCAAAGCTATGGATCAAGAGGAAGAGGAAGGACTAGAGGAAGAGGAGGAAGATCACGTGCAAGAGAAGCATCCAATGGAGAATGCTACAATTATGGAAAACCGGGACATTATGCAAGAGATTGTTGGTCCAAAGGAGGAGGCAATAAAGGATAAAAAAGGAACCAAGGTAATTATGCTAGTACTTCAACAAATTCAGAAAATGAGAACTTTCTTATGATGTATGGTTCAAGTGAAAGAGTCAATCAGATTTTACATGGTACATTGATAGTGGTTGTAGCAACCATATGAGTTGCAATAAAGATGTTTTCTTTAATTTAAATTCACCCATCACTCAAGGACATGTAGAGACAAGAGATACCACCGAGCACAAGATTACACATGTGGGAGATGTTGCATTGAATGGATCTCAAAGCTCCAAGGTGTTGAAGGATGTGTTGCATGTGCCAACCATCACAAAGAACTTGGTTTTGGTAGGTCAAATGGTTGAAAGAGGTTATGAGGTGAGGTTCAATGAGCAAGGATGTTTTGTTGAAGATCCCATGCAAGACTACAAGCTCAAAGCAAAAGGAAAGAAGCAAGGAAGACTCTTCACCATGGAGGTAAAGCCATCAACCCCTCACACTGTCTACTTGTCAATTGGAAAGAAACAGATTGCAGAAATCGACTTATGGCATAAAAGAATTGGGCACATAAACTTACAAAGGATGAAGGACATGCAAAGGAAGGGCTTGGTGAGTGGTCTACCTGGTCTTACATCTCAGAATATGCAACATTTGTGCCATGCTTGTCAATTAGGAAAACAAAGCAGATTGCTATTCAAGAAGGGAGCACATGTGAGCAATGAAGTGTTGAATCTCATACACACAAATGTATGGGGACCTACAAGGGAGCCATCCATTGGAGTTAATAGATATTTTGTCTCATTTATAGATGATCATTCAAGGTTTGTTTGGATGTATTGCATGAAGTCAAAATCAGAGGTGCTTTACCACTTCAAGATGTTCAAAAACCTAGTGGAGAAGGAAACAAGGAAGTATATAAAGACTCTCAAATCGATGGAGGGGAAGAGTATTTTTCAAATGAATTTTCAGATTTTCTACATGACCATGGAATCAAAAGACAATTCACTTGCAAGTATACACCTCAACAAAATGGGGTGGCAAAAAGGAAGAATAGATACGTAGCAGAAGTGGCTAGATCTTTGTTAAATGAAATGAATGTTATTAACTCTTATTGGGTTGATGCAAAAAATACAGCCATATACATTATGAATAGGTGTCCAACCTCAGGAGTGTTGGTGTAAATCACAAGCCTACAATTTGGCTTGAAAGATATCTTGAAGACTCTACATATGTGAAGAAGCATAGGAACCATTGCTAGTGGTTAATTACCACTTTATCTCCTTGTAAAAGTTGAATTGACTTGGAATCTTTTGTAATCACCTACCAAAAGGATTTGTGGAAAACGTTAGCTATTTGATTGAAGGAATATCTCCTAGGATATAGGATCTTGATCATAGGGAGAAAGAGTTTGAATTTGAATTCAAATTTTTACTCATTCCTTATAAAAATAGACATGGAAAAGTCACGGGTAGAACTCATATCTCCCGAGCTTCTCATCAGTGATTCTGAGTGTGTGTGAGGCCTACACTCTAGCCCACACCTATCTACACCATTAGGCAATGATTTTTATGCCAATGGATTTGTATACAAGTGTTCATTAATACATACATTCACATTGTTCATTTCTGAGTTCTCTGCCATACTACTCAAAAGTCTGTCAACTTGTGGAGTACATATCTCGGTCAATTCTTCACCAAATTCAGTGCTCAAAGCTTGTTAGATTTAGCTTGCATTTATCTACATGCTGCTAAAGTCTAAAGAGATTCTATTCAGCCATTTCAGAGAAATTGGCGTCGAGGTGATCACTGGTCAATATCTGTTAGAGTCCTAAAAAATCGAGGGTATAGCTTAACTTGCTAAATTAGTTTCTCTTAGCATAGTTTATCTTTTTACATCATTCCACTTGGAATAGTTAGCTTATTAAGCTAATTAGATACCCCTAAAAGGAATTTTTTCTATTCCTCCTGTGTTGGTCATACTGATCAAAATACCCAACAGGTGTCAAGACATAAATAGAAGGTTTTCTTGAGTTTGTGAGTTTCAAAGTTATCTGTTTTGGTTCAATCATTGCACACATCATTTCCAAAGTACATAGGGCATTTTATGGTGTCATTGGAAAGCTAAGGAGGTTTACTTATCAAATGTGAAGCAAAAGAGGGCTGGTACAAAGCAGGTTTTAGAAGTACCTACTCAGTCTCTTGGAGCATCCATCCATCTTGCCCAACAGTGGTATTAGAGCAAACTAAGGAAAAATGGGAGATGGTTTTCCTTCATTTATTGATAAATTGGATAGGACCAACTATCAAGCATGGTCTCTAAGGATGAAGACCTACTTACAAGGAAGGAGTCTCTATGGATACATCTCAGGAGATGAGGAATTGCCCTCATTCAAAACAAGAGGATTACCAACCAAGGAAGAACATGAAAAGCTCAACACATGGTGTGCTAAGGATGCATTGGCAAGGTCTTATTTACTCAACTCCACCTCTGAATTTCTTTTGCCACATATTAGAAATTGTAAGACATCCCAAGAGACTTGGGAAACCTTGTCATCATATTTTTCCTCCAACACAAGGGCTAGGAAAAATTAGTTGTGGATTGAATTCACAACATTAAGGAAACAACCTAAGCAAGCTGTTTCAGAATTTGTGACCAAGATTAAAGATGTAGCAGATCAGTTAGCAAGCATAGGAGAAGAAATTGAAGAAGAGCAGATTGTAAGACAAGTGATCAATGGGATCAAGGCTGGTGACAAATGGGAAAGCTTCACCACTACCATGGACCTCTACATGGACATGCAAATACCAGATCTTACAACTCTCATGGGACAATTGTTTACACATGAAGCAAAGCTCAACAAGAATGGAGATACTTCCAAAGGTAATAACTCTTCTACCCTATACACTGACAAGAAGTCTAAAGATAAAGGCAAGAGCAAGAAGCTCGAAGATGAAGGCTCTACCTCCCAAGCCAACTATGCAGGGAGAGGTAGATCATCAAGAGGAAGGGGCAAAGGAGGTAAGCAAGGTAGGGGGAGATCCTATAACTCCTCACCATGCAACATTTGTGGTCTATCAAATCATACTACAGATGAGTGTTTTAGGAATTACAAGAATCAGGAAGAGGATACCAAAGAGGTGGATACTCACAGTCAAGAGGTAAATTCAATCATCACCAAGGCTACAACAACAACTACAACAACAATTACAACAATAATTACAATGGCAACTACCAAGGAGGATTCAAATCCAGAAAGGACTACAACAACTACATAGAGGAGCAGGATGAGTCTCTTCTGATCATGAACATGACTTCAAAACCAGGTACAAATGATGACCACCTATTCTACATTGACTCAAGGTGCTCAAATCATGTGGTTGGCAATGTAGCACTACTCTCTGATCTTGAGGAACCAAAAGGTAAGCATCAAGTCCATAGAGGTGATGACACCAAGCATTCAGTAGTTAAAGTTGGAAATGTTAAGACTTGTGATGGAAATCACAATTTGTTGAGCAGGGTACTCTATATACCAACCATTACCAAAAATTTGATGAGTGTTGGACAGATTGTGGAGAAAGGTTTGTAGGTTAGATTCAACAAATATGGAGCATTTGTGGAGGATCCAAGAAATGGGTTGAAGAGGATTTCTAAAGGAGAAAAATCAAGTAGACTTTTCACTTTTGAGTTAGAAGACACAAAGAATATTGCACTATACAATTATAAAGATCAAACACTTTCAGAGCTTGAGATTTGGCACAGAAGATTAGGGCATATAGGTGAAAGAACCTTGAAGCAATTATGCAGGGATCAATGTGTGCTTGGAATACCTAATGTATCCAAGCAACATATGATTTACAAGTGTGGTGCTTGTCAATTTGGGAAGTCTCACAGGTTACCCTTCTCAAGGAAAGGATACATGCATGAAAACTACCTAGAGCTTGTCCACACAGATGTATGGGGACCAAGCAAAGACCCCTCAGTTTCAAGTTCAAGGTACTATGTATCTTTTATTGATGATTATAGCAGATGGACTCTATTGTACTTCATGAAGCACAAGGATGAGGTGTTTAATTGCTTTAAAAAATATCTTGCACTAGTTGAAAATAAGACAGGAAGGAATTTGAAGAGGCTAAGGTCAGATGGAGGAGGTGAGTACTTCTCCAATGAGTTTGAAAACTTCTTGCAGGACAGAGGCATCAAAAGAGAAATAAGCACAAGATATTCTCCTGAACAGAATGGGGTAGCTGAAAGAAGACATTTGTTGAGACAGCTAGATCTATGTTGAATGAGAAAAGGTTACCTAACTATCTATTGGCAGAGAGTGTTTCTACTGCCACTTACCTCATAAACAGGTTACCATCTAAGTCTCTTGATGGCATGACACCCTATGAAGCATGGAATGGTAAGAGACCCTACCAATAAATTAAAAAAAAAAGGTTTAAATAAAAAAGGTTACAAGTTTTATAACCCTACCAATAAGGGATTCATGGTAAGCAAGGATGTTTTCTTTGATGAAAACGATTCTTGGTATGAGAATGAATGCAAGAAGGTTAAATTACCCTATGATTTGGAAGAGGAGTTTCCAAATCTTGCAAAGGAGGAACCTACTCAGAATGAAGCCTCAAGTTCAGATGATGAAGATACTATCAACCTTGAAGAGTTCAAGGCATGGAAGTCCAAGGGCAAAATGAAGATGAAGAATCTTGAAGACATACCTGAATCTTCAACTCAATCAATCAGAAGATCACAAAGAGAAAGCAAAAAACCTATCAGATATGGGTATGATACATCTCTTGTTACTAAACATTCTATTTATCTTGCCAAAGATTTTTCAAATGAAGAACCAGGATAATATGAAGAAGCCATAACCAAATCAGAATGGAAAGAAGCTATGGATGAGGAGATTGAAGCACTTAAGGAGAGTGACACATGGGAGTTAGTACCCAAGAAGGACTCCATGAAGGTAATAGGATCCAGATGGATCTATAAGCTTAAAAGAAATTCTGATGGCACAATTAATAGGTACAAGGCCAGATTGGTAGCCAAGGGTTTTGCACAAACCCAAGGCATAGACTATGAAGAGACATTTTCTCCTGTGGCCAAGATGCCAACAATCAGAGTGTTGGTAAGTGTGGCTGCATCAAAAAATTGGAATATGTACCAATTGGATGTTAAGAATGCTTTCTTGAATGGATGGATCTCAGAGGAGGTATATATGTCACAACCTCCTGGCTATGAGGACCCTAAGAAGGTAACATATGTTTGCAAATTAAAAAAGGCTTTATATGGATTGAAGCAGGCGCCTAGGGCATGGAATTACAAGTTAACTACATACCTCCAAGACCAAGGATTTGTTATGAGCAAGGCATATACTTCTCTATTCATAAAGAGAAGTAAGTCAGAGGTAATATACCTTTGTGGTTATGTTGATGACATCGTTATTACAGGTAATGATGTCAATGGAATCAGATATATCAAGAGCCAAATGATGAAGGAGTTCAAGATCAATGATCTTGGTCTATTGAAGTATTTTCTTGGGCTTGAATTATTCTACACTAATTGAGGGATATACATTACTCAGAAAAAGTATATACAGGACATGTTAAAGAAGTTTCATTTGCAGGATGCCAAAGTAGCAAGCACTCCAATGGAGGTAAACCTAAAACTAAGTGCCCATGAAGGTGATGAAGTCAATGACATTACAGGTTATCAAAGAATGGTGGATAGCTTGAACTATGCTACCGTAACAAGGATAGAAATTGCATATGGAGTTAGTGTGCTTAGTCAGTTTATGCACAAGCCAAGGATACCTCACTTAGAGGCTGCCAAGAGAATCTTGAAGTATCTCAAGGGTACACAGAACCATGGTTTTTATTTCCCTTACACTTTAGATATTGATATCAAAATTTATTCAGATGCAGATTGGGCACGATGCAAGGATGATAGGAGGAGCACCTCTCGATACATTTCTTTTGCAGGTGACAAAACAATTTCATGGTCTTCAAAGAAGCAACCTACTGTTGCTTTGTCTTCTACAGAGGTAGAATATAGAGGACTAGCTAATGCCACACAAGAAGCAATTTGGATTAAGCTTTTGTATACAGAATTGGGATTATATACTAGGTCTCCAATAATCTTTGGAGATAATACAAGTTCACTTCACCTTGCAGCTAATCCTATCTATCATGCTATAACCAAACATATAGAAGTTCATTATCATTATGTGAGAGAGAAGTTGATAAGCAAGGATATTCAACTGACCTATGTATCAACCAACATGCAATGTGCAGATTTGTTGACTAAAGCTTTGGATGGAACCAAACTATGCAGGTTCAAAGCCTTGATTGGATTGCAGGATATACTTGTAGATTGAAGATGAAGACCAAGCCAAAATGTTTGGCTTGAGGGGGAGCTGTTGGTGTAAATCACAAGCCTACACATTTGGCTTGAAAGATATCTTGAAGACTCTACATATGTGAAGAAGCATAGGATCTATTGCTAGTGGTTAATTACCACTTTATCTCCTTGTAAAAGTTAAATTGACTTGGAATATTTTGTAATCACCTACCAAAAGGATTCGTGGAAAAAGATAGCTATTTGATTGAAGGAATATCTCCTAGGATATAGGAGCTTGATCATAGGGAGCCAAAAGTTTGAATTTGAATTTAAATTTTTACTCATTCCTTATAAAAATGGACATGGAAAAGTCACGGGTAGAACTCATATCTCCCGATCTTCTCATCAGTGATTCTGAGCGTGTATGAGTCCTACACTCTAGTCCACACCTATCTACACCATTAGGCAATGATTCTCATGCCAATGGATTTTTATACAAGTGTTCATTAATACATACATTCACATTGTTCATTTCTGAGTTCTCTGTCATACTACTCAAAAGTCTGTCAACTTGTGGAGTACATATCTCGGTCAATTCTTCACCAAATTCAGTGATTCAAAGCTTGTTGGATTCAGCTTGAAGTTATCTACACGGTCGTCAATATTTGTTATAGTCCTAAAAAATCGGGGGTATAGCTTAACTTACTAAATTGATTTCTCTTAGCATAGTTTATCTTTTTACATCATTCCACTTGGAATAGTTAGCTTACTAAGCTAATTAGATACCCCTAAAAGGAATTTTTCCAATTCCTACTATGCTGGTCATACTGAGCAAAATACCCAGCAGGTGTCAAGACATAAATAGAAGGTTTTCTTGAGTTTGTGAGCTTCAAAGTTATCTGTTTTGGTTCAATCATTGCACACATCATTTCCAAAGTACATAGGGCATTTTATGGTGTCACTCGAAAGCTAAGGAGGTCTAATTATCAAATCTGAAGCAAAAGAGGGCTGCTACAAAGTAGGTTTTAGCAATACCTACTCAGTCTCTTGGAGCATCCATCCATCTTTCCCAACAAGGAGTACATGGAGTTACACCTTATGAAGCTTGATGTGGTAAGAAACCCAACCTTTCACATCTCAAAGTATTTGGTTGTGTGTGTTATGTTCACATACGTCAAGAATTGAGACACAAGTTAGACGCGAAGGCAGATAGGTGTATATTTCTTGGATATTCTTCAGAGAAAAAGGGTTTTAGATGCTATAACCCTTGCACCAAAGAGCGTAAGGTATCTAGGGATGTAATATTTGATGATTTGCTTCCTTGGTATGGTAGCAAAGATGTGTTACAGGTTGACGATGCATATGAAGCCGAGAAGAAGTTCAAAGAGCAACAACAAAGCATGGAGATAAGTGGTCCAACCACTTCAAGCACACCATCAGAGGAGAGTACTACATCATCTTGGCATGGAAGGACAAGGAATGAAGCTCATTCAAGTGAAGGAAGTAGCAAAGGAAAGGAAAAAGCAAATGACGAAGACCATCGATGGGTAGACATGGAATCTACAAGTGATGAAGATATGGAAAAATTAGAAAATCCAGGATTTAAAGCATCTAAACCAAGGAGGAGGAGATTCCTACCACCAACTGGTGAGGTAAGGTCATCCAATAGGGTTAAATACCCTGTTCGAAGGTTAACGTATGATTCATTCATTGCAAGATGCTATGCCTACATGAGTCAAGCTATAGCTTGTGAAGAACCTAAATTTTTTGAAGAAGAAAATAAGCATAGGGAATGGATTGAAGCAATGGAGGAGGAAGTTAACGCACTTGAAGAAAATGATACTTGGTCATTGGTGCCAAGAACAAAGGACATGAAAATCATTGGCAACAAATGGGTGTACAAGGTAAAGAGGCATGCAGATGGGAGCATCTTTAGGTATAAAGCAAGGCTGGTTGCCAAAGGTTTTGCTCAAACCTATGGCATAGAATTTGAGGAAACATTCAGCCCAGTAGCTAAGATGTCCACCATCATAAGTTTGATTGGAATTTCAGCCTCAAAAGGTTGGAAGATGTACCAGTTGGATGTGAAGAATGCTTTCCTAAATGGAGAGCTTGAAGAGGTGTCTTCATGGACCAGCCCCAAGGCTTTGAAGATGAGAGGTTTCCACTTCATGTATGCAGGCTAAAGAAGGCTCTTTATGAAATCAAGCAAGCCCCAAGAGCTTGGAACTAAAGACTTGTATACTACTTAGTAAAATGTGGATACAATCAGAGTCATGTAGGCCCATCACTCTTTGTGAAGAAGGAAGGTAGCAAAATTGTTTTCATTTGTATATATGTTGATGATTTGATCATTACAAGGGATGATGAAGCCAACATAAAGGACATAAAGAGGAAGCTTGGATGTGAATTTAAAATCTTAGATTTAGGGATTTTAAGGTACTTCCTTGGGATTGAAGAACTATATAAAGAGGAAGTTATATACTTGATGCAAAGGAAATACATTCTTGATCTTTTGAAGAAGTTTGGCTTGTGTGATTGCAAGCCCATTTCAAATCCATTAGGAGAAAGGCTCATCCTAGAACCCATGAAGAAGGGGGATGTTTTGAAATGGCATGACATCTCAACCATTACACCCAAGCTATCGAAGCTGTTGCACATCTGCAAGCAACATTTTGCCTTCCTTGCACAGGATTGGTTCACTTTTCCACAAAAACGCATTTGGTTTGGACTCTATCTGGCAAACACTCGCCCACAAACTATTGACCTAGCCAGTTGGATACAAGAAAAATTATTTATGGCAAATCAAAATGGATAAGAAAAAGGGTTATGCATGGATGTCGTGCCATTACATGAATAGTATATATGTGTCTGACTTACAACATTCCTATCAAGTGAGCCTTATCAAGCACATAATTACAACAATTAAAGGCTCTACTAAATCATGTGAACCACCAAAGTCAAGAATCAGAAAATGCATGAGGGGAACCATACCATGTCTACATGTACCTACCTCACCATCCCCTCAACCATCACCCCAACAGTCACCAACAGAACCTCAAGCGGTTGTATCCCCCATCAAAATTCGCTTGTCATGACCTATTACATCAGAAGGTACTTTTGGTGTAGGTGTGACCTCTTATGCAACCATGGTGACTACCATAGTGGCAACAACTGCTGAAGTAAGGGAAACCACAACCATAGTGGATCCAGATGCGTTTGCCTTTTCAATACCAAATTTAGAAGCTGAGGCACTAAATAAGACATTTGATTTTGAAATGCATGATGCCTTCTCTAGAGAATTTTGATTCTCAGATGCCCAATTATTTTCACAAGAATACATGCCCTGGTTATCCCAATTCTCCATTAGAAGGTGATCAAGCCATATCAAGTCCAAAGCAGAACCATCACGGGCGATGACGATGAGGAGGATGCCAATCAACAAAGCCAATAAACACAAGCTAAGAGTCAACAAGAACAAGATTAGAGGCTAACAAAAACTCAGGGAGATACAAGCACTAGAGAAGATGACACCTCAGATGCAGCCGCATACACCATTGCAATTCGAAGATTATACAAAAACATGCAAGCTATCTCAACAAGAAGTTAGATCACGGAGCAAAAAAGTAAGGCAATTTGCAACAAGAATTGGCCAACAATGGATTTGAGGACACCTTTGTAAATGATTTTAACAATTTAGTTCAACTAGTGGGCACGGTCAAAGCATTCCACTTCCTCAAGTGCACAGGTCCCTACCTCAATTCAATCCTCAAAGAGTATGATGAAAGTCATGACCAGGAGAGTGTATTTGTGTACCAATCGAGGCCCACACCTCCATTCATCAAGAAGCATAGTTCGTGGTAGACATGCGAACTCAAGATGCCACCACCATAATCAACATGCCACCCCCTCCATTGACATCCCTACCCACCCACACCTCGGACATTGCCTCTATGCGCGAACCCAACATTCAATGACCTCTACACCCCGTTTCACCTATACATCCTAGCTCATCTTCCTTTCATCATCCCATTTCCAACTTAATATCCCAATAATAGGTTAATCTCTTCCTCACCACCTCCACAACACCATTGACATCATTCACCTCATCAACCTTCCAACCAATAGCCATCAACCCTTTCCTAGCTTTGCCCGTTTAACCTATTCCCTTCCCTCAACACCCTTTTCTCACCCCCCATATTCCAATTAATCTTTCTTCAGTGCTACATCCCATCACTAACACACTACCTCAACCATCTCATCCTCATCAATTAGTGTTTGAACCCGTCTGTGTAACATACTCCTTGACCTTTGTAAATTCTATATTCACCCCCACACAATCACCCATGATCACACCACTTTTCATTATCACTTCACTAGATCATACTTCTAGTGATATGGATATTTCACCACCCACTACACCTCCACTCACCATGTCGACGTCCATCACCACTATTAACACACACACTTCCATGCACTTCTCCACCATCACCACTGCATCCACACGTCCTTTCACGACCCCCATTCCCCCTCGATTACACATTGAACAACATGCATTTTTGTGCATCACATCATTATTTTCCTCTTCCACTGTAGATACTACTTTTCAACAAATGTTTTCCTGTATGCATCAAGTTAGAGAAGAATTTACTTCATTAGGACATCATTACCAAGCCTTACAACAAACAACCACTCAAGTACATGCCAATCTCAACTCATTGACCATAAAAAATGCATCTCTCAATGCATGTTATCAAGAACTTCATGAATCTTATCATTCTATGAAACGAGAGTTAGAGAAAAAGACAAAGGCTGCCATTGTAGATGCAAAAGGACAACTATGACAACACGTCATGCAGAATGCCCAATTAACAAGAAATATGGGACTCCTACGATGCCACTTAGTTGCAGTCAAAGAAGGAAACCAATGCTTACAAGTATAGAACCATGAGAATTTTGAAGCCGCACTAGATCACCTAGAGGAACCTATCAGTCTGAGTTGCTTCAAGGCTATCCCCTCAGGGACCATGCAAATGCTATTGGATGACTATGCAGGCCTTCTTGAAGATTATGGAGAATTGAATGAGGAATGACAAACACTCAGAAATGATAATGCCACTTTATGACTCAGAGAACCTACAACCCCACCTACCACACAAGCACTCATACCACTAGAACTCCTAGAGGAATTAAACACCTTAAGGGCACATGTGCTAGAACTTCAAGCTCAAGTACATGATCTGTCAATGATCCACCATCCTCACTCACCACTCGACATACTAAAGGCCAAAGAAATGGTAACCATTCCAATTGAACCCACCTTTGAGAATATGAACCTCAAACCGCCATTGGTGGTCGTATTCTGGAAGAAGGTCAAGACATCTCCAAATTTCCTACACCTACATGGATGAAAACTATCAAAGAATTAGGCAAAACTCACTCTGTGTGTGTCAAAGCATAATTACAAGCCATGACAACTATTGAGGAGACTATTCTTCAGTCTCCATATTTCACAGAATTGGAGCCGAGATGGTATATTTCCATAAATAAATTGCAATATAAACCATATTTCATGTACATGGAAGAATACAATTTAGCCATTTAGAAAATCATAGGGAAGAAGCCAACCCATGCAACACAATTTGAACCAATGGATTTACCACACAACGCTCAACGAGGTAGCATTTTTCAACCAAACTGCAGGAAAGAATTACTATAAGAGTATCCAAAAAAGATGTACACATGGACCAAGGCCTCTCTGCATTTCAAGTATAATCCATTCTATGGTCACATGCCTCATCATCGCTCTTGGATAGCTTTTGCAATTAAGGTATAGAATAATAAAAAGTTCCAATATTGGCTAAATTACCCCTATTTCACACCACCTTGGAGTCCTCTGAGTGTCACCTACATGATGGCAACCATTAGGCACTGGCTCCCCCATCTATACAGAATGATAGATATGGTTGCTCATATGGTTATGCAGATGACATTCAAAGTCTTCTGATGCATTTGTGCACCCCATGTTTCCACGCGAGATTTGAGCACGACAATGGAGATTTAGTGTATGACATGAGTACCATGCCGTCTCTCTGGGTGTGCTACATGGCATTGGTGAATCAAATATTTACTTGCATGCTTTAAGCTAACATTCAAAGAAATCTTCACCATAGGGTTTTGGGAATACCATTCTGAAGTATTTATCAGTAGGCCCATGCATTTGTTACAACTCTTTGCATGCGAACAAATGTTATATTCAACACAGTATAGACTCCCACCCCAATATGAGCCCTAGAACATTGATTGGGAAAAGCTAGAAGCTGATCTAGAAGGAGGCCTCAAGATTACTGAACATACCCTTGTCTAGGATCTCTTACAGAATTACATCACTCAATCCCTACAACAAGGATCTCTCGGGGACAATAGACGCGAGAAGGAGGGGGTTGTTAGCAGTGTCACCAACAGTGGCCATAGGCATCAAAGCCCAAGAACTATGTAAAAGGAGATGCATGAAGATTGGGGAGCTAGGTCCATTCATTTTCAAAATGATTGTTTCACTATAATGATAAAAACTCTCAATAATGATTATAATCACTACCCATGTAACATATGTAACATAGAAAACTCAAATTTATCATGAGCAGCTCCATTTTTTGCAAGCCGAGGAGTCCTCGAGCTTGAGGAGCCTAGATACATCAATCATACCAAGTTTCATATTGGACTTTGTTTGGACCTCTAGACAAGCCATAGGACCCATTTTTCAACTTGGCCAGACACTAGGTTTGAAACCAATCAAAACAAGTAAAAAAAGCTATAAAGAGGGATAGAGAGCTCACTTTTAGAGATGAGAAGATTAGAAGAGTTAAATTGAGCTTTGCAAGAGCTACTTGAGTAATGCAAGTGTGATTTATGCCTTCCATTGTGTCTCCTCTTGCTTCTACCTTGTGTGTATGTGTATGTGTGTGTGTGCACTACTATGCTTCTCACCTTCACCTTTGCACACATCACTCATTCATGATCTTCATATCACCCTACCTCTTCTGTGGATTGACAATTATGGAGGTCGAGCTTCTTGATGTGGTACTTGCCATTGTCTAGAAAAACACTGATCCAATTTCTTTTCTTGTTTCAAATTTA